>VWYK01035250.1:0-12647 GCA_013399775.1 Semnornis frantzii
CTTTTTCTTTATTTCTTAGCTGGAAAAGTACAGAATTTTGCTAAGTGCCGTGTAAATCCGTCTGAGTACACAGGGATAATTTGAAGGGCTTTCATCCTAAGCGTTTGCTTTGAGGTATTGCTTCCTTTTACGATTTTTTTTTTTCCTAATTGCCCTGCGTTTTCAGTTAACGATTCTTAAAAACAATTTATATATTCAAGAAGTAACATTTTAAAATTAATTCCTTTTTATGATTTCATTGAAAAGATTTTTTAATTTTATTTTAATTTTTTTGGTCACCCACATAAAAATATGCACAGATAAGCATTACATCATCTGAAAATTTTGAAGACTTTCAGTCAAATATAAAGTTAGGAAGGGAAAATTAGAATGGAGATAGGATAAGGGTAAGCCTATTCTGGTTTTTGTTTTCTTCTTCATACTACCAACTCTGATTAACAAGCATTAATTGCAGTTTCTGGTTGTTTTTAACAGTGGATGGGGGATATTTTTGAACATTTAGCTATATGTGCTTGAAAACCATGTCATGTGAAAATATGGTTTGAAATGCATCACTTTTATTAAAACATATTAACAATTCAGCTTGAAGGACAGAAAGCAAATTATGCTATATTCTGGGATTCTGAGTATTCTATTGCATTGCCTCCTTCTCAAATTTGGGAATGTGATGTTGCCTGTAATGCATCACAACCTGACAGCAAAATCAGAAAGGTTAAATGCACAAGTCTCAAAATAGGTAAGGCAAGTAGAATAGGAAAATATATTTGATTTGTCTTTTATGAATGTGAGAGAAGAAGAGGGCAAAGTGTAGGATTTTCCTGGAAGATACAAATAATTGAACCTCTTGCAGAGGATGAGGAATGGATGCTGGATGAGGGTGCTTTCACATCTTCTTAAGTATACACTGGATGAAAAAATACACTGACAGGCATGGCCAGACAAGTGCAAATAGCCAGACAGATAATAAATTAGGAGATGAATCTTAAGTGAGTATTTAGGACTTTAATAAAGTGTTTTAATCTTCTGAGTGCCACAGAATGCAAAATGATTGAAAACCCCCAAACCATAAACTTAAAAATTTTGCATTTCTTTTATCAGTAGAAAAAAATTGCAACAAGTCATACTAAGATTTTTTTTTAATTTATTTATTTATTTTTTTTTTTTTTTTTTAGGCATGATTGTGCCTTTCTCTCTACCATCTTCAGCCAGATACCTTGGCAGAAGAAATTTACTGTTAATAAGACAGGCAGAATCAGCCTGAAAGTATATGGCCTTACAGTAGCTGTTTGTTTAAAACTAGATTTGCATAGGAGAGAACCCTCTTTCTCTCCAGAAATCTTATGTCTTTTATTCCTTGATCTATGAAGTCAGTCACAATTTCACTTTCAGTGTCCATGTGTCTTTGGATCACAGTCAAATGTACATTTATATCCCAAAGATTTTTCTAGTTTTACTAGTGTAGCATGTAAATGATGGATGCAACTGTACAGGTTCTGTAGTGGCACGCAACATCATTACATTTGTGAACCTAGGTTACTAAAATGAAATGTTTTTGTGTATGGTAATATTTTAAGACAGAAGCCTTGTGGAAATAGTGGATGGTTCAATGATTCTTTGCAACTTAAGAAGTGCACTTGGTTTTGGTGTCGTACTTTGAAGTAAAATGCATATGCATTTAGGATATTTTGGAAGGATTTTTGTTTGTCTCTTTTTTGGTAAATAGCATCTATCTTCATGTTAAGACTGAATAACTTGTTTTTATTTACTAGTAACCCTTATTTGGACTATTATATCCAAGTTAAGAGTCAGAGAATAGTATTTTTAAAGGACTTGAGGTTTGATGATGCAGTGTCATATCAGATCTGTATCTCTCTGTAGAAAATGACTGCATATATAAATAGATATGTCACATACACATTTATTTTCATTATTCTATCTATACCTATATCTGAACTCCATTATGTGAGTGGCAGTATTCTTTTATGACTATATCTGGAGGGGGGAACAATGACACAAGCCATTGAAGGTTGCTTGGCTTCTGCCATTGTCTTTTCTGAGCCCCTTAAGGAACCATTCTATATTTACTTAAAATGCAAGCACATCGTGCGTTGTTTTCAGTTATATCTAATTTTAACTTTAAAATGTGTAAGATCATTCATGTTTATGTTATTTTTTTTTCTGTTGTTGATGGTTCGAGGGGGGTGGTGGTGCATTTCCTTTTCCTTTTGTTTCTGTTTGAAGGAAGAAATAGCTTAAAAAGTAAACCTACGCATTATGGTTTTAACCCTATAGTTTTCATCTTGGGCTAAATTTCTGTTGAAGGTAAAGGAAAAAATCTGAATAAGATTGTTAGACAGCAAGATAGCAAGGTTGGCCTCCATATATTCCTACAGTCACTCAGCACAAATACATTTTGTCAAATTAGATGTAAGCACTGTCACTGGATAGGCTTTATGTTTGTGAAATAGCTTCCTTCTGGGGACAACAAAATACTAACATGCTGTTACAGCCAATTAGTATTTCTGAAGCCTGAAACAAAGATGTAAAGGTTTTAAACTCCCATTGCTGTGAGTTTCTTAAAAATACAGGTAACTATTAACCATAAATGCATTGCAGCCTTAGTAAGTGTGTGGGACGATATAGACATCAATGGGAGCTATGCAGCTAAATTAATCACTCTGAAAGCCTGAGTCATGCAGTTACAATCCTGAGCAATACTTCGAGTTACCTTCAGGGCTACTACATCCATACTACCTTCTATGTTGCTATACCCAAGTGTTGCAGAATCAAGTATGTAAAACAAACAGCTAAAATCTACCTTAGTCTGCTCATAATTAGTAAGGGGATATTTCACTAGTTACAGAGAGTGCAGGAGGGAGAATGTAGAGAAGGTTGAATGGCCTCCTTCAAAATGCTCTCTTTACTGTAGCTCCCATGGTATAGTTAGTTCAGAATTATGATGCTGCTTTCAGAAATGAGTATCTTTCAGGAGAATTTAGCCTCTGTTGCAGGTATGCTGTGTGCCGAACGCATTTACAGCCTTCTCTCTGGCTGTGTTTCTTGTATGCCTGCTGTCCATAGATGTACTACTGAAATCAATGGAGGACTGGGAGGCACCCAGTCCAGTACAGATGACACTAAAAATAAATTTCCGTTAAAATTATTTCCTGTTTGAAGCCTTTCCCTGCCCTATATCTATCAATACAAGTTTTAGCAGCGTATCAGAAGACCGAGAAGGAACACACTGAACTGAGAGCAGAGGTTAGGCTGGAAAATGACTAGTGAAAGTGACAGTGGTACTAATGACACTCTCCAAAGGAAATGGTGACAGTGTTAGGGGTGAGACATGTAAGGAGAAGAGCAAGAAGCTTTCTTTGCAGAAACACATTGTGATACGCTCTTAGCTTATGTGGAATTATGCAACCAAATCCTTACCTTAGAACGCTGAATGCATGTACAGAAAGCATTTAGCTCGGTGTATGCTTACGGATGGCACAGTACAGCTGATAGTGCCTTTAATCTGATGTTACTCAAGGTCTGAATGGTTATTAATTAATCACTAAATGTCAAACAGAGGAAAACCTGTTATAGCCAGGCAGTCAGAGCACATTAGAAATACCTGTTTGCGTGTCAAAAGAAGTGTTTCTCCTCATCTCAGGGTTCACAGATCCCTGGGCTTTGTCACTCGCTGGTGGGGCTTTTCTCCCTGCGGGGCGGGCAGCGTGCGGTGCTGCCTTTGCAGTGGAGGGACGTCAGTGCCACACGACACTAGTGGGCAGCAAACCGCACGGGTCTGGCAGTGTTTCTCAAAGCCCTGGGAGCAGACCGTGCCTGAAGGAGGCATTATTTTTCTGTCGGCGTGCGCTTTGCTGTCAGAGGTCCCTAAGCCTTTCAGCTGGTGGATGCTGTGTCTTCTTTCCGTAGCGCTGAGTAGCGGACGTGTGTGACAATGGAGGTGTTTTTGGTAAAGTGAGATCGATTTCAATAAATGGTGCGGGGAAAAAAGCCTCACTGACCCCAGTTGAACAGCTTACAGCCCTCCGCTGCTGTTTCAGTACTGCTGCATCTGGAAGAGTTTAGAAGTTGGTTTTAATTTTGTTTGCTCTTGAGCAAACTTTTGTCATGTAATATATCATTAAATTGAATTGCTAGGGAAAATTTTGTGGACTTTGAGTAGGTTCATCCAGAAAGTTCCTCCAGCTCATGATCTGTAAAAGGCTCTAGGTACAGGAGCAGCCAAACTCAGGTTGGTCCTCAACTTTTTGTATTTTTACCCAAGTGAATGTCCTAAATATATTGCTTTCTTGGGTGCAGGGGTTGATTGGAATGGGGAATTAATCTCCTTTAGCTATGTGATAAACACTGAAGTGAGAAATAAAGGAAAAAGAAAGTAGGAAAACATTTGGGGGTGGGGAGCAGTATGTTGGGGTAGTAGACTGAGGAGCAAAATAGATGGAGCTCTTTCTTCTGAAAGTTCCCTCTAGTTAGCAATTTAATATATGTGTGCAATCAAGGCCTGTTTAAACATACCCCTCATTCAGCCTTTGATTTTCATTTGTGCGTCATTTATTAATCTTAACCTAGGATGCATTCAGCTTCAGTAAGAAAGACACTAATTCCAGCTTTCATTTCAAATACTCTAGAAGGTAGATAAAATATTATATTCAGCATAATTATTCAAAGGTCCAATTATTGTTATTATTAGTATTTTAATTTTACTACTTTTCATTGAATCTAAAACTATGGAAAAAAAATCCATTTAAGCAGTAAGGGTCTGCAGATCAGAAAACTTAATTATTTCAAGATGAACGTCTATGTGTATGCAGTTAAATTACTTGTTTTGCAATACAGTTTGAGATATTTCACCATCATTTTTAATCAAAACTTCCTTTTCCTTGAACCTGTTTTGAAATCTTAATTTCACTGATTTCATGTTATGTTACTCCTCAAAAGGAACTCTACATTCCATCTTTGCCTCCATGTATCTTAAAAGCATTTCATCAAACAATTGGTATATACAAACCTGAAAGAGCATAGCCACAGATTCCTCAAGGACTGGTTAGTACTGGGAGCTTTTCTTGCTATTACTTTTATTTTTCTATTGCCATTCATTTAAAAAAAAATATTATGTAAATAATAAAAATATTATTATTTTTTCCCCATTAGGGCATCAGATTACTCATCAGAAAAACAGAAATTACAGTATATCAATATGTCTTTCATAGTTATATGGACAACAACACATGTTATGAAACATATGGATGAATGACAGACAGAAAGGCAAATGGATGGACAGACAAGATGACAGAGATTAACCAGTCTTTCCAGCATCCCTATTTAAGCTATTTTTACTTAGAAGGCAGGGAGTAAGATTTAAGAGTGAGCCAGCAATCCTATTTATAGAAAGCCATTTTTAAATGCAAAGGCTTTGAGAAAGAGTCACCTCCATACTAAACACCAGCCTCCCTGGAGCTTCCTAGTAATTGAGGGAGAGAGCAGCCCAGTGACCCATGCTGAATCACTGATGTGCCTCTGCTGAAGCTTCCAGAAGGACAGACCCTGCACAAATGCAGGAATGTGGGCCATGGGGCAGAACACCTGAGAACAGCACCCTGCTATGTGTTGGTGTGGCAGATACAAAGGCACAAACGAGGACCACCTGAGAATTTTTTTTGGCCTAGTTAATGTTCAGAGCCTCTACATGCGTGCTACAGTGTGAGCTGAAAATCAGCCATCCTCCTCTTGTGGCTCTTAATTTACTGTCAGAGATACTGCTACTTCTTTTTTAATGTATACATAATACATTATATTACACAGATATATAAAAATCTGTATAGCTTGTAGTTGCTTAAAAGCTACTCTGTATAAAAAAAATCACAAAATCATAGAATGCTAAGGTTGGAAGGGACCTCAAGGATCATCTAGTTCCAACCCCCTGCCGTAGTCAGAGACACCTCCCACTAAATCTAGCACTTGCTTTGCTCTCCTAGTAAACTGATGCTGTTTTCTTCCACTTAATTACATAGTAATCCCATGCAGAAGATTTATGGCTTAAGACTTACATTTGTATTAGGCTAAAAATTATTCTTAGCAACTGTCTGTTATCTAAAGTAGGTTTTTTGAGTAAACTCTGGGAGCTTTTCAATGTTTTATGCATATCAGAAACATGATTCTTGAAAGCCCCATGGAACTTTCAGTACAAGTGGAATAAAACTATGTTGCACTGTAGATACTAGTTGCCTATCTATACAATCTACAAGATAAGACTCTAGAGTTGCCCTATCTATGTAAAAATCTGTTGGCATGAAATCATCTTGTGGCTTTGCAAATGAGTGGCTTATGGTAAGTCTACACACTAAGGATGTGTGTATCTTAGCATTTTAGAGTTGTAGCAGCCCCAGTTTATAGATGTCACAGATTTCAGGGACTTGATGGAAGTGTTTGGTATTAGCTCTGTTTTTATAAGCACCTCCATGGTAATAGGCTGCTCTTCAGTAGAGTTTCCTAGAGATGTAACAATTAGCATGCATTTCAAATACCAACTGTAACTCTTGGACATGGCTTTTGTAAAAGGTGATAGAGAAAGTGAGATGGCATACTGAAGTGTGCAGACTTGGAGGACACTGTATGTTGTTCTTAAGGTCTGTGGTGGTCTGCACAAATCACATGGTAGCATTTGAATGCACCAAAATGCTAATAAGTTGCTTTTCCTCTGACTGGAAAGATGGTTCATAAAGTGTAAGCCCTGGTTTTTGCTAAGTTCCCTTGTGTGGTGTTGTTTTTTGCCATTTTGGCTTTTGTTTTTCGTTTACTTGTTTGTGTTTGATTTTTGTTTTTCTTCTTGGTTTGTCTTTTTGTTTGTTTGCTTCTGTTTTGCAACTCTACCTTCTGAAGTATTAGTTTTTTTTTTTTTTTTTTCCATGGGAATCTTGTTATTTGGAATTTTAGCACAGACTTAGGACAATACTATCAATGCATAAGACTGGTTCTTGAAAACTAACAGCATGTTGCATGTTCATGTTTTAGATCTCATCTGGCTTGAGCCAAGGACAGAGGAAGTCCCTGGCAAAGTTCTTTTTGTTACAAAAAAAGAAGATTCTGATGTTCTTGGAATAAGATCTTGGTGGAAAGGATGTCATTCAAGCTTTAAGGGGATCTCAGCTTAAGCTATATTTCACTCTTCAGAAGGTCTTGCATGCACTGTACATTCTTCATCTGAGTATTTTCCTCCTGTTAGGTGACTTTACTGTAACTCAGTTTAAAAACCAGTTCAGGTGCTGTTTCTAGACAGCTTGACCATAGTTCGGGTTGCAAATATATTCACTATGTTATGATATGAAGGAGGTGATTTGAGAGACTGTCACTGAAGTACAAATTCCCTAGACATATCTGTAGACATTTAATGTAGAGAGGTTTTGGCATAATAAAGTGATTCTCAAATGTCTAGAGTAGCGTTTTGCATTATACTAGTTCATGGTTTATATATATATTTAGGAAGCTTCCCTTTGTACCTTGCTTCCTCATTTTGTTGTGTGATCTGAAAGTTCCTCTTCCGTTGTAACACCTTATCCATGGTCCTGTTGTGCAGTGTTTCTGGCAATCAAATTTTTACCATTGCCAGGGAAAAGAGGAGACTCACAGAGAGCAAAGTTCATTTCACTATGGGACTTGAGTACTTGCCATGTTTTTTGCTGTGTCATCTATGGCTGAAGCTTTTTCTTTTCCCATTTCTTTGTATCTATGTGTATATATATGTACAAAATGGATGCTTAGGAGAGAAGGAAGGAAGGGTGTATGAAAAGGATTTTTAGTGGGAAGGGTAAGGGAGGAAAAAGGGTAAACTTGGAAGTACATGGGTACCCAGGCAGCACTACAAGAAAAGGAAGGGCAGTCAAAGAATGTGCACAGCAGGAGGCAGTCTCTGAAGGCCAAACCTGAACTGATCAGCTTATGGTGGAATGCCTTCAAGTCTCATCTTTGGTTTGCAGTAAGCACAAGATTGAATCTGTTCCCTTATGAGCAGGAGCTGTGGGTGGGGAAAAAGCACAGTGGGCAATATGTGGCTTTGGGACTCCCCAGTTCTGTTCCACATAACTCCATATTGGCTGTTTTCTGTGCCAGGGAGGAAGTTGGCACTCTGTGAGGATCTTGTACCTGATGAGGGGAAGCTCAGACTCCCAACTGCCCTTGAAGGCTATATTCGGATTCTTTCATTTGTGTCTGCTCATGGTATTTAGTCTGTAATATAGGCCTTACTTGAGACCTACAACTCTTCCTCCCTCCACCTTATTCCTGCAGTTATTTATGCGTATATTGGTAGCAAAAGCATCTCTCCTCTCCCTATAAGATTATTCCTGAGGC
This sequence comes from Semnornis frantzii, assembly GCA_013399775.1. Taxonomy (NCBI): domain Eukaryota; kingdom Metazoa; phylum Chordata; class Aves; order Piciformes; family Ramphastidae; genus Semnornis; species Semnornis frantzii. The sequence goes on from VWYK01035250.1 coordinate 8,362, forward strand.
AGCCAATGGATTTGAGAGTGTGAGGGGGATCGCGGGTAGAAAGCAATCCTACGAATGTCACTGCGGCTGTAGGGCAGGATGCGCGAGTCTCTTGTCTGAGTAAAGGAGGAAAGAGCTGAGCTCCTTTATTGGGCAGGAGGGAGATAATTAAGCCTTGGAAAAAGAGGCTGAGCTGTCATCTTTCAGAGAAGCACTGGCAGTTGTGATTTGCTGTTTAGCTGTTGGGAGCCGAAGCTATCAGGTTTGGCGCAACGAGGTCTACTCAGCACATGTGCCCACTCATCCCTGGGGCCCTCTCTGGTGGTGGTCTCCTGTCTCCATTGTATCAGATTGCTGCCCCACTAGGGAGCAACTCTCTGTCTATATAACAAATGGTAGAGCTGCTTGCTTAGCAAGTTCTGAGGAAGACTGTATAGATATGGTGGGACCACAGTGTGGAGTATGGAATGTGGAGAGGTTTGAGGTTTGGTTGCGTGTGGTGTTTTGTTTCACTAGTGGCAAAGTTAGAGGCCTTTTGAATGTCTTAACTGATGACACACATGAAGGCAATGCAAAGAAAAAGAACTGCTTGTCTGAAGACACTGTGGCAGTTCAGTGCATATTTACTATGCTCAAAACTTATTGCATAGTGGATAGTAAAAAAACCCTGCAGTATTCCTACCACATCTCAAAAGGCATTTCTACACAAGAGAATACTGATTTTTCAGTAATTACAAAAGGAGCTAATGAGTTTTAAAAAACATTTTCCACTGTTAAATTAGTCCGATTGCTACTTAATTTCAAGAATTCTAAGAACCTTTTGGATCAGTACATTGTGGTTTTCTCTTCCTCCTCTTCAAAAACAACAGCTTTGTTTACCTGCTGTGTAACACAGTTACTGTTCTTCCCCACATCATTGCTACTTTCAGTCTTTGGTGTGGTTGCACATTGGACTAATTGGAGTAGAGGATTAAGGTTGGTTGAGCACCTTAGCTCTGGCATTTCCTAAGGCACATGCATTTGGCCTTGTGTTAAAAGAATGTTATTTAAAGTAAGTAGCACATACTAAGTAGCAAGTGGGAAATGAAGGCATTATGACATGCTATACTGCTGGTACTTTTGTGAAATTAGAGATATGGGGAACTGCACTTTTGATACCAGCTGCATATGCTGCCATTTGGCTTCAGACTGCTGCCCTCTCAGAGGGCAAGAATAGAAGAGAGATTTAGGAATAGATTTGGGGAAATGGTAGTTGTTCAGTTGTGTTCTAGCCTGTCTCTGACAATGGCACTATCTCAATGGGCCTTACCAGGTCTATGTTGCTTCTCTCTCACCTTACCATATTGTAATTTTTGTGAGGTGATGGAACATCTCCTGACTTAGATGTTCAGGTTTTTTTTAGTTGTGTTTTTTTTTTCTTTTTTTCTTTTTTTTTATTTCCCCTTGGAAAGAAACAAGTAGGAAGATAAAACTGGATATTTTAAACCAACAAGATATTTTTTTAAAAAAATATAATTTAAAAACTTTTTTAGTAAATTACTTTCAATTAAGTGGTCTCAATGTATATCACCTCTCTGTTTGAGCTAGGAATACATGCAGTATGATAGTTTTAATTTTATGCCAGAAACTAATTTATTGCTTTTTATTAGTTCATCTGTCAGTCACTTTTCTTATGAACTAAAGTGTGACAATGCTTTAAAGTGATATATAGCTCTTTGTTGCTGAGATGTTTTCTGGAATTATCACCTGCAGTGCTGGGTTGCATGCTGTGCTCCTGTGAGTTTCCAGACTATGCATACTCCTTGTACATAGCAGAGTCCCTGATATAGAGAAAACCTGGGGTAAACTGGCCCTATAATGTAACTGGTTGCCTTAATTTATTAATGTGCAGTCATTGTGAGAAGCCAAAAGGATTATTACTGGTAGCTCTGTAAGAGGGATATAATCAATTTAAATTAGCTCACAGTTGAGCCTGTATGATCTGGTGTCTTTAAAATGCAGGTAAGCAGCTCATCATTTTGCTTCTTTACATAATATTGTAGGAAACTTTCCAGGTCATTCTTATCTATAAATGTTACAGTTCATTATATTTACTTTTTCTGGACACTAAAACAAAAACAAATAAAACCCCCCCACAAACAAACAAAAAAACAAACCTCCCAAAAAATTATCTATTTGAAAAGTTAAACAGTAATTAAGAATAATTCAATCTCATGATGTTGTGTAAAAGGTCAAACAAAAGACACCCTGTAAGATCCTCTGCTCCCTAACACTGTCTCTCCTCTTCCTCCTTCCCGTACAGTCTTCTATGCTTCCTTCTGTCCATACATCTCTTCCTTCCCACTCTCTAGACACAAATGTCATTTTTTTTGAACAGGTAAACATCAGGAGTGATCTTTCTGGTCTTATTTTTCTGCATTTGAAAAGTGGCATGGTTTTACAAGGAAAGATGGGCGATACTATATAGAAAATGTCCCTTAATATCACCTGCTCTCCCATTTTCCCCTGCCCTGAACCAAATCACTCCAACTTATCTAGACAATTTATTTCAAATGCAGTTTGTAAAAGGATGTTAATATTTTGCTCTTTCCTTGAAGGTCATCTAAGTGATTTATACTTAAACATTCATGTGTGAAACTCTCAGGGAAATAGTAAAATATGATTATAATGGAAACATTGTGGGCTCATGCACAAGACTTCATATGGCAAACCAGAGTGGTCCTGTGCTCTTACAGCCCTTCCTTAAATCTGAATAAACTACAGTTTGCAGGGTCAGCTTCAACATCTTCCATGCTGGAGAACTGTAGTGATCTAAGACTGGGATATTCAAATTGCTTCTTAGGCACTACAGCCCTCAATCTCTGTTGTGTTTTATTATGGGGAGGGAGGGGGAGGAAATGTCTGTGCATGATCTTGTGTCATTAAAATGTGTTGTGTGCCCAAGGTGTTTCTTCGTCTGTTCCTCTAGCAGCTTTTCCCCTCAAGTGATTATGCTAATTAGTGTTTGATCAGATGATTAAATTATAATTCGATTAATCCTATGTGCTAAACGCTCTGAATGCATTTCCATCGCCTGAATGCCTTGTGCTTAACCGTTGATGTTTGCGGCTTGATATGAGGCTCTTGCCTTTCCCCGTACCTAATGGATTTTCTGTATTAAAAACACTTCTCTTCCTTTTGACTTTAGGAATGAGAGGGAATGGCTTTTTTGCTTTCCTGCAGAACTAGAAATATATAGGTTCCCTCTAGATGGTCTGACTGTTCCTAGAGACTGCTAAATAGCACTGGAAATAAAAAGGTTCAAGCTATTTTTTCTGTTAACATACACCTCATGTCCCATTCACAATCTACTGAAGCAAAATGCTAAGTGGGAGCAGTAAAGTCCTATATCTCTTTCAATTTCTGAATGGTATTTTCCACAAATAATTCTTCTCTTTTCAAAGCTGAAATGTGTTTTCATCTAGAAGACTCTCTTCGCAGAACAAATTTTTCTCTGTGTGTGAGAGGAAGAGAGAAAGAGAAGGGGTTTTTTTTAACCTCCTGCTACCTGCTATCTCTTCTCTTTCAATCCAGGTTTATTTTTTGCATGTCATCTGTAGGAGATAATCTCCAGCATGGGTATAGAATGGAGAACACACTGAATTTATAACCTGGGTGCCACAAAGGGATTACTGTTTAGCCACAGCATTGCTTGCTTTGTTTGGAGTCCTGTATTTTTAGGTTATCTTATTTCACGTGATTAGGTTCTACATATTGAAGAAAACTAACAAAAACCTCCAGCTTTTAAGAGGAAGTACTTTGGCTTTCATTATTGAATATAAATAGATGTTACAAAGCTGGATGTGTAACTGACTTCTCTGTTTTTGTGGAGATAGGATGGCATTTCTGAATACTGGTGGCTTCCTCTGCAGAGACTATTTGATAGTGATGAGGATCCTGAGTTCAGAGAGAGGATGCTAACTTTCAATCCTTTTGTTTCTTTCCATTCTACAGCACAAAAATCCCCACTCTCATCATGGAGCAGTCTTCCTCCTTCTCCCTCTCTCTCCTCCTGAATTTATCTCAGGGGAAGCGTGTGACAGATTGAACACAGGATTGCCAAGACCTGTGGGATTTTGCTTTGCTGTACCCCAGGTGTGGGAAGGTAGAGCAAGGNGTTTTTCCCTTCTCCCTGCCTCCCTCTGTTTACCTTAAAATATGTCAGAGATTCATAGAGTTCCTATAACATCTTATTTCACTCTTTCCAGACTGTCTAGGAAACAATCTTACCTGTGAGGTGACTGGCATGTTACAATCTATTACCAACT
>VWYK01035251.1:0-14540 GCA_013399775.1 Semnornis frantzii
ATAAAATAAAATAAACCAAACCACCAAACTAGCAAAGCTTTCTGTTTCCACATAAAGCTGTTGGACATTTTCCCTTCTCAGTTTCCAAACAGAAACCTACATGATGTTTTTATGCTTTCATTCTATTATTGTTGTTGCCTCAATGATGTGCATAGTACCACTGAATTAAATGTCCTCGGTGTGACACGAGGGAATTACAAAATGTAACTGCAGAAAAACGTTGCTCTTCACTTGTGTTTACATATTTTTTTTAAAAAAGAAAGATTTGTGTCTTTGTATTTTAAAGAAGAGAAGGAGGATTCCCAGCAGAGTTTTGAAGCGTGCCTAATAAGCTGATTGTGTAGCTAACAACTTTGGGGGAAAAAAATGTCATTTAAATGTCCTAAAACAGTTTCTGCTCTCAAAGACTATCAGTATCTGGGGACTCTTTATCATGTTTCTGCCTCCAGATGTAGGTCATGCCAGTTGCTGAAAATAATGACAAGATGTGAGCAAATCAGTGTTTCCACTCACACAAACTTCATGCTTGAAATTACTGGACTTGCCCAAATAACCCATATGCACACACATACACACTCCCTCACTCCACACCTATTTTATTTGTGGGTTTGTGGGGATTTTTTTTTTTCAATGAGCTATGAGGCTTCAGAACCTCTAAGAGAAAAATGGAAAATGTTAAATGCTGCCAGGTTTCATAGCATATGTGACTAGCAAACTCTCCCTGTCATTTATGATGCTCAGATCATTTCATGCTAACTCTGCTTCCCTGTGCACACACACAGACACCACCTGCATGGTTACATACATGCACCCAGACAGTCATGGAGTGGAAGAGTGGACAATCATCCTTGCTTTGAAAACAGCTTCCCATCAGGTTAGCATATGGTGATAGCACACAGAGTGACAACTGCATGATTGGTTTCTGGGACAACCTCAAGCTTGCAGCCTTGAGAATAGAAGAGGTGATGCCTCTGTCTTTGGGAAGACAGCTGCCCAGTGCAAAAGCATCTCCCAGAAGACTGGAATTGGCAATAGCTGGTGTGCTAGTTTTGACTGAAGAGCACGCTGCAGAACAGATGACTGAACGACAAATAAAGAGGGAGGAAAAATAAGAGGGGAGGGAAGGAAAATAAACATCTCTCCTCTGCAGAATATGCAAACAAATCAGATGACTGCTATGGAAGCAAACTAACACACTTTGCTCCCAAGCATAGTTGTCGTCTGGAGCACTATGCTCTGCTGTGTCTGTCTTCATATAAAGATGGTCCTCACCTATTTCCTTTTGCTCAGCTTGTTGAAGTGTTGTAAAGTTCTGGAAAGAAATTGCCTTTGGTCTCTGTTTTTGAGATTGTGACACTAGATGTGGGGAACTGACTGGATATGATAGAACACTTAGTGTACTAGTGTACATCTAAGCTATACTAGTGGGAGGCCTATGGCAGGGGCTTGGAACTAGATGATCCTTGAGGTCCCTTCCAGCCTTATCATTCTATGATTCTATGATTCATGCCCCTCATGTCCTGACCCTATGAGATTTTGCATTCAATTCCACTTACTAAACACAAAGTGGTTTTCACTTAAAAAACAGAGGTAAAAAAAACCACAACAAAACCCATAAACACCTTTCTTGTCTCACAAACCTTGCTGTTTGTCTCTCCTACAATGACTTCCCTTACATTTCCCCTGCTCTCTTTTATTGTTTTTACTGAATCTCCTTTCCTTTTCTTCCACTTTGTTGTTTTCCATCAGCCTCCCCATCCCTCAATCCTTCTGATGCACATCTACTTTATTTTAATTGAATCTATGAATTAAAGATAATAAATAAAAAAAATAACATTGTTTAGTAGGGGCTCAGATGACAATAGGCCATCCTGGATGAAACTCAGAAGACAATCATATAGTAGACATCTCAAGATACTCAGTTCTCATTGTTGGAGGTTTAATGCTCTGTAGCCAAACTAAGTAGGCCCATAATAATATAACTGCCCACTCCTCTGCCATAGGTGACAACAGGGAAGAACACACTAGGAAAATATCATATTTTTTTATTTCAGATGTAAATATATTTCAATTTCAGGTTGCTTCCCTAAAAAAAAACATGATTTTTTCCTTCTTTCATGTAACTTAAATTTAAAAGGCATTAGCACAAACTAAATCACACTCTGTCAACAAATTCCATTAACATAGTATTGCAAAACTCAATTTTACTCTTGCAACAATGCCATGTTTCAATATATCTCATTTAAAAACAAGAGTCTGAGTGAGGCAGTGACCTCATGTTCTCCAAAAGAATCTGCACTTCAAAGCTAACAACTGAATGCTTTATTATAAGCTGAATTGACCAATCCCACTCTGTAACACAAATACCAGTACATGGAGCTTAAGTGAACTGCATAAATCTCCCAAGAGAGATGGAAAACTGTGTACAGACAATTGCATTATATATAATCTCCTATATAATTCTATTGTATATAGTAGCTTCGTTTAAAAGAGGATGTTACATATATTATATCAACTAGAAGAATGATAGATGGAAGGATGAGAACTAGGTCTGGCCTTCAAATGGATATGTAAGTGTTGTTTTCATTTCATAAATATTCATTTATCTTTATTTTTTAAGGACTCCGTTGGTAAGGTAGGGACCATAAAAATCTGATGGCAACTGCTTATTGAAAGCTCTCTTCCCTCTCACTCACTTCAAACTCCTCCAGTATCCTACTGACCATTTCTTCTACCTTTACAAATCCCCTAACAATTTGTATTTAAGGCTATTACCTTAGAAATGCAAACACATCCATCAGTGGCAAGTATACCTGTGAGATCCAGAAAGGCTCCATGCTTAGTGTCGCCCTTGAAAATTTTGGAAGAGAACCTTTGTTTCTGCTGGAGCAAAGGCTACAGTTTTCAGTGCTGCAGACCTGGTTTTGCTGCAGCATAGTTGAAAGAACACAATAATAACAACAGATACCTATTAAGACTTTGTCAGCACAGGATTTTTTTTCTTAAATGTTTTAGTTTCTGCCTAAGGTGAAAGAGCTACAGTCATCATTGGTTTAGCTAATGGAGCTAATATCAGATAGATACAGAGCAAATGGTTTAATCATTAGAACAGATGCTTCCGAGCTTACAGCCATGGATTTAAATCCCAAATGGGAATTCACTATTAGCCCTATCATTAGCATAAATTGATTGCTCTGATTGGCTAATCACTTAATTAGGAAAGAGATCCTTCATATGGAAACATTTTGGAATTGTTTCTGTAGCTACAGGATTTCTTAGGTACATTCTGTTCAGACTTCAGACTTTACTTGTTATTTGCCATCTGAGTGGTTTTAACAAATCTCATGTTAACAGGAATATACCATGAAGCAAATCTTTGCTCAGCTTTTTACACTGATTTCCTCAAATTCTGCAATGTTCTTCCCCAGCACAGTGCAAAGTATGTTACAGAATGTCAGGGGCTGGAAGGGACCACCCTGCCAGAGCAGGATCACCTAGAACAGATCACACAGGAATGCGTCCAGGTGGGTTTTGAATATCTCCAGAGAGGGAGACTCCACAAACTCCCTGGGTAGCCTGTTTCAATGTTCTGTCACCCTCACAGGGGAAAAATTCCTCCTCATGTTTACATGGAACTTCCTATGCCTCAACTTCCACCCATTGCCCCTCATCCTGTCACTGGGCATCACCCAGCAGAGTCTGGCNCTCTTGAGCTGGGGGGTCCAGCACTGGACACAGTACTCCAGATGTGGCCTCACCAGGGCAGAGTAGAGGGGCAGGAGAACCTCTCTCTACCTACTAACCACAGCTCTTCTAATACACCCCAGAATGGCATTGTCTTTCCTGGCCACAAGAGCACATCACTGGCTCATGGTCAACCTATAATCCATTAGAACCTCCAGATCTTTTTCCCCTTTGCTGCCTTCCAACAAGTCAGTCCCCAACCTACACTGCTCCCTGGGGTTGTTCTTTCCCAGGTGCAAGACTCTGTACCTGCCCTTGTTGAATTTCATTCCATTTCTCCCTGCCCACCTCTCCAGTCTGTCCAAGTCTTGCTGAATGGCAGCACAGCCTTCTGCTGTGGCAGACACTCCACCCAGTTTGGTGTCACCAGCAAACTTGCTGACAGTGCAATCTGTGCCCTCATTCAGGTCATTGATGAATATATTGAACAGAACTGGTCCCAGTACTGACCTCTGTGGGACCCCACTAGTCTAAAGGCCTCCAACTAGACTCCATCTCATTGACCACAATTCTCTGACTTCTTTCCTTCAACGAGTTCCCAATCCACCTCACTGCCTGACCATGCAGACCACACAATGAAATAATATGACAAAGGTTCTACTGTCAGCACCTTCCCTGCCCTTCAAGCCACAAGTTAACTGCCCTTGAATCACACAAGTGTAGTTCTCGGGTGCAAAGTAAAAGCCTCCATGCTGTCCCACGGAACATTTAAACTACCTTCTAGCTTCCTTCCAAGGGTTGCCCTCACAGTGATACAATATGAGGAGCTGAGTATTCTAGTTAGAGATAACAGATGACACAATATGTTACGCTGAAAAGGTATGAATAAGATATAAGGAAATTGTTGCAGAGGCCAGCCCAGAAATCCTCTGAAAGGATCCCATGGGGTCTGCCGTTTTCCCTCTCCGATGAGCCAGAATAACCTCCTTGCTCAGTAGCATCACAAAGTAAGTAGTTTAAAACAGCACTTCAAGAGCTTTTTAAAAGCAAGAATGAAGTGAGTCTGTCTCATTTAATTTCATTTAATGTAAGAGAGCCTCTGAACTGCATTCCTTTGCTCCAACACTGAGCTTGAAGCCTTGCTGGCTGATTAACGCCAAGCTGTTTGAAGTATACTCTTTTCTTATCTAGCACTGTGCAGGCCTCCCTACAGCCTGAGGAGACCCACTGGTAAGTCAGAGCTTGGGGAGATTTTTGTCTGCTCTTCAGAGAGGGGGATAGAGGCCACATAAATGCTGTAAAACAGAAACCAAAATGAAAACCTGTTGCCAATCCCCAAAAAACTTGTTTGTGAGGAAACCAGGGAGAACAGCACACTACAACACTGCCACGCTTTGTCTGCCTGCTAGCATATCACAGAATCACACAGAATGTCAGGGGCTGAAAGGGACCTCAAAAGCTCATGAGTCCAACCTCCTTGCCAGAGCAGGATCACCTAGAACAGATCAAACAGGAATGCATCCGCATGGGTTTTGAATATCTCCAGAGAGGGAGACTCCGCAAGCCCCCTGGGCAGCCTGTTCCAGGGTTCTGTCACCCTCACAGGGAATAAATTCCTCCTTATGTTTACATGGAACTTTCTATGCCTCAGCTTCCACCCATTGCCCCTTGTCCTGTCATCGGACATCACCCAGCAGAGCCTGGCCCCATCCTCCTGGGATTCATCCGTCACATATTTAGAAACATTGATGAGGTCTCCCCTCAGTCTTCTCTTCTCCAAGCAGCACAGCCCCAGCTCCCTCAGGCTCTCCTTGTAACAGAGATGTTCTCTTCCCTTCATCACCTTTGTGCCTCTGCACTGGACTCTCTCAAGCAGTTCTATGTCCCTCTTGAACTGGGGTCCCAGAACTGGACACTGGGTTAATGCATTAATGTCCTCTCAATTGAAAATTACCAGATATTACCAAAACTTTGCATTTTAATTAAGGTATCCTTTTAAATTCTATTTGAGATTCTGATTGACTGTAAATAAGCATAATAGTAATTAAAGGAAAGCCAGGAAATATCTGGTTAGCCCCTGAAAGGGTAGCTGTGAAGGTCTGGCTTCCCAGACAGCAGGCCAGTTAATTTCACACTATATTCACAGTGAACTTCTCACTATTTCTGCTCTTTTAAAACCTACAGGTATTACAGATCCCAAAGACATAAAATTTTGGGGTACCTTCACTAAAAGATTGGGAGCAACTGAAGTATGTACACATTTGTTCATTGGGTGACTACTTCTGTCTCCCCTCAGTTAAAATGGAGTGCAAAACTTGTTCAATGGAACACATCCTGAAGGTATCTTGCCTTTTCTTTGCTTAAATATCTGACTTTGATGGCAGTGAATGATACTTCATTCCAATAAGATGTTAAAAGCTTTTGATTTTGGAGTCAAATAAATGAAAACTTGTCTTAACTTAGTATGACAGTTTTCTACAGCCAACAACTGAACAGCTCCCTCGTCATCAGCATCTGTAGAGATCAAGACATGAAAATATTAAAACTGAAGGTACTTCCCTGTGGCTTCTAGGCACTTAAGAGAAGGCTGAGAACAGGTGAAAGAGTCCAGAAGCAACATGTCCTGCAAGACCTGGCTGAAACATATTTGTCAGTCAGTGCTGCTGTTATTTGAAAAGATTGCGAAGCATTAATGGACACAAACCAAAGCACAAACCAAAGCCATCCACAACAAACTATGACCTAGCAAAAGACAAATAAAAGGAAAAGTCTTCTCTTGAACTATGAGCTATCAGGAATGTTTCCATCTCTAAAGTATTTATGACAGGCAAAAGAAAAGGATTGCATTTCTTGTTGGCAAACCTCAGCTGTGCTTCAAGAAGGTGACAGTGTTTCGTTGACCAAACGAATATCTTAACTGTACTAAAGCCAAGATGATCTAAGAACACGGAAGAGAGTTTGTATAAAGAGAGACTGTCTTCTGTTAGATGAGCTGGTAGGGTAAGAAAAGATGGGGTAAGGAAGGGAAAAGCATACAGAAAGCTCTGAGGACATGAGAGGACAAGGGGCAATGGGTTTAAAGTGGTAGGGGGGAGATGTAGACTGGATGTTAGGAGGAAGTGCTTTACAGTGAGGGTGGTGAGACACTGGCACAGGCTGCCCAGGGAGGTTGTGGCTGCTCCCTCCTTGGAGGTGTTCAAGGCCAGGCTCGAGGAGGCCTTGAGTGACCTGTACTAGTGGAGGTGTCCCTGCCGATGGCAGGGGGTTGGAACTAGATGATCCTTGAGGTCCCTTCCAACCTTACCATTCTATGATTCTGTGTTTCCTACATTGGATCCTTTTTCCTCTTCCATTCTCACTTCTTCTCCCCCAAAGTTTTATATAGGTTTGCACAAAATGTTGTCCCTCATTACAAACTGTACCTTTAGGACACCTTTACTAAAAGCATCATCCAATCATCAGAGAATGACCCACTTCAGAGAAAAAATCTGGTCATGTATATTGAGAGCATTGAGTCAGTTTGGAAAATTGTAGTGGGTTTAAAGAAGCCGACAGAGTAAAGCTCTAAAACGAATTGGAGAAAAAACACAGAATTGTATATGGAGAGAATTTGCAGATAGAAATTACAAGGCAGACACAGAATACATAAGCGAGACCCCTTGAATTTTCCCTCATCCCAAAACTAAATCTATCATCCCCAGTGCTCCAGTCCTCCCCGCCAGCATCTGCAGACCCCAACCAGGACTATCCTTACATGTTTGTCCGATAACGTAGCTCCTGCCCGGCAGAAAGCTGGAGGGGGAGGAAAAGAGAACAAGCTGGCCTTGCCGTGAGCTTATGAAGAGATAGCAGAATTGTGGGATTGAATGACAATCTTCAAGTCCCAAGAGGACTTTCTTAACCCCATAATTCCCAACCTGGGACAAAAATCCACATGGGTTTTGCTCTAGGTTTGAGCTAGTGACATACTGTGAATATTTATGTATATATAAAAAATAATCTGACTATGAAAAGTGTGAAATATTATCAGAAAAAAAAATAGATGAAAGTCTATTTTTAAATAGTCTATTATTTTGAATCACCCAGGGTAGTTCTCGATTTAAAGTTGAAAGTATATCTAATGAAGTCTTATGAACATTTCTCTTCAAAGACTTTGGATGTTTATTCTTCCCTTCTCACTGCTTCGGTCTCCATTAAGTAGTTTCAAATATCTAGTATGAGATTGCTGCTGTTGCTTCTCCTGTCCTCTTTTCTTGCCTATTCTCTATTCATCCCCACTGAAAAACAACATGTACTCTATTTTCATAGACATCACTGTCTTCACTACAGATAGTGAAGATCACCAGGCAATGATTACACTTGAAAAATACTTTTTGAGCATGAAGAATATTAACTAAAATGGATTTGCTCTGTCTGCAGAATGCAGAGCAACTCCATCATTTATTGCACTTTCAAGGAACATAAATAAGTGAACTGTCCTCCACTCCTATTCACTACCAAGGCTTCAAAATTGAAATTTGTCATCATAAATAGGACTGTAACTATTTGGAAAAAAAAGAAATATGTATATATCTAGCAACACAAATCCCACAACAGCACCTTATCACAAAGTAGATTTTAAACAAGGCTTTAAAGGCTCAAGAAACATTTGCTATGAGTTCCATTGGCGTGGTCAGTGCAGTCTTACCAGCCTCTCTTTCTGCACAGATTACTTGTACCAATATGCTGCTCTGTAGCTGGAAAGATTTCCTAAATGCCTTTGAATCAAAGAGATCTTGTTACCTTGCCTGGAGAAAAGGAGGCTTGGGGGAGACCTAACAGAGAGTTGCCAGTACCTAAAGGAGGCATACAAGCAGGATGGAGAGAGACCGTGTACAAAGGCCTGTGGTGACAGGGCAAGGGGCAATGGCTTCAAACTAGAGAAAAGCAGATTTAGATTGGATGCTAAGAAAAAGTTATTCACCATGAGGGTGGTGGAACACTGGAACAGGTTGCCCAGGGAGATTGTTGGGGTCCCATCCCTGGAAATATTTAGGGTGAGGCTCAACAGGGTTGTGGGCAATCTGAACTAGTTGAGGATGTTCCTCTGATTGCAGAGGGGGTTGGACTAGATGGCCTTTGGAGGTTCCTTCCGATCCAGACCATTCTATGATTCTACATTTCCCTTCTGCTTCTGTTTGTTGTTAATGTGCCTGAAGAACCCTTGAAGTTTTTGACATCTTTGGCCAATTCCAGTTTGAGCTTAGCTTTTACTTTCCTAACTGCATCTCTGCATACCCTGGTAATCTCCTTGTTATCCTGAATAGGTAATGTTCCACTTTTCCATCACTGGTATGTTTCCCTTGTGGTTCTGAGCAGACCCAGAAGCTCACAGTTAAGGGGGTCTCATTTGTTGGGTTTTTTGGAGGCTTTGTAACGGGATAGGGTAATTAATTAATGCGAGATGATATATAAAAATATTAAAAGTTTATTAATATTAAATATTCAAAACTCGCATCACCCCGATCACCATTTAATAATAATATTAACAGGATCGTTGCAATGTTATGGAAACTATGTACAGGTTATAACAGAATCTGGAAATAGTTGTTAAATATATACATTAATTAAACTCGATATAAACTGGAAGAGAAGGCTTTGCGGTCAGTATATCGCTTGCTCACTAGATAAGGATAGGACATAAGGAGCAACTTTCTGCTTAGGGCAGAAGGCAATTAATAATTACAAGAGGTTTTGGCATTTACTCACAGAATTATATCTGACAGTACCCAAGGCGGGGTTGCTGTCGGTAGCCATCAGCGGCTTTAGAGTCTCCCCTGGGCTTCTGGGGAAGGAGGCAGACGATCTCTGACCTGTTCCTGGCTCTCTGGACAATCTGTATTCTCTCCAGGGCTTCCGTCTGGGCAGAAGGCTTCCAGGTACAGGCAGGATGTCTTGTGGTGTCACGCTGGCGGTGCAGGCCAAATGCGTGGAGGTATCACAGGTAGCAGGCACGGCACACCGTGCAATGGCAAAGGGCAAAAGGCAAAGGCCGAAAGGCAAAGGCGTCTGTGCTCTCTGCTGATCCCCCTTTTATCCAATACAGCCCGAGACCAATGGGCCTTTGGACACAGGATAGCCAATCAAATGGCAGTTAGCCAAGATTTGCCCATATTAGGTGAAGCCATAGGTTTGCTTTTCCCTTCTTTGGGAAGAACACGGGCCCTGCACAAGGCAGACCTGTGCACCTTGTTTACAACAGGGTCTGGGCAGACCCCAGACTCAGTGGCGCCAGGCCCTTTGTCCCTTTTCCCGCCGTTGCTCTCCCCAGAACAGCAGGAGGGAGAGCAGAAAAATATGCCTGGGCAAGCCAGGAAAGGTATAAGCCCAATTTGGCCTGCCTAGGCCTACCACGACAGGCTTACAAGAAAATAGATGTTTTCCTACTGGTCTTGATCTCATTAATAGTATTAATTCAGTGGTAATCCAATCTATATTAAAAACAGTGCCATTAATTTACAGTATTAGCTACACAATGAGCATAGTACATCACAGTTCATGTTTGAAGGATGCTTTTCAGCCTTAGATGTAAACTATTTTATTCCTAAAGGAAAGTTTGGAGGGAGATTTAAGGAAAGTTGGGAGAGAGATCTCTTGCTAGACTGACAATATTTTCTAAACCTCTGATACCACTGGAAATCAGAAATCAGGTTTGTTTTGTGAAAGGTCTGTAGCAGATGCTTTTATTATAGGCATTTTTCCCTCACATTATAGTCTGGACACTCTACTTGTACTCAAAACTGACAAGCTTTCATGTTCCTAGGGACTGTGCCCTGCCTGCTTGCTTTTGCAGTGTGGTGATCAGAGCATTAGGTGGCATCTTTCATATCTGTTACAGTTCTAGGAAAGGACATATCTCTACTGTAGAACTGGTTTGTTAAAGCAAGAGATGGAAACAAAGTATCCATTGCATGGATTTTCAAGTTTGCTACTGCCAACTACATGGTTTTGTATAAATAATAACCTCTACTTTTCCAGAATTATCTGTAGAGGGACAAAAAAAAATCTACATAAAGGAAACACAGATTCTTACAAAGATCTCTTCCTAATTTACAAATAAACAAACCAACAAACAACAAAAACCAAAGGACATTCCTAAATGATATCATTGTTGGTGGAGGTAATTATTACATAGAACAAAACAAATCGCACCTTGTTAAGCAAAGAGGGAAATAAGCAGAGAGCAAACTGAGTGCAGAAGCAAAAATACAGATCTGAGACTGAGCTAGACCTCACATCGAGATCAAAGTGACAGAAGCAATGCTCAGAAGCACTGCTTTATCTTTCTGTGACTGAGAAGCTCAATGGTGCACATTCTTAGAGGATCACACATTTGGGTACCTATACTGTGCACGAAAACCTGCTTCTAAAAAGTCTCTGGAAGACAAGTGATTCCATCAGACTGATGTCTTGTTATTTATTGTCCACTGATTTTTGCTATCAGGATGCTCAGCGCTACCTCAGATACCAGGAACAGGAAAAAGACCAAATACACACATTTGGGGCTTTGTGTAAGTTTGAGCTTGAATTCAAATGGAGACTTAGATGCCAGCTGCCACATCGTCTGCTCTTGAGTTACTCCATGCCATGGAACCCACATTACTTGAGACATCTGTATTTCACATGCCTGACCTACGCATCTTAAGTGAGTCATTTCATGATCAATGAGACATGCTGTGGACAGAGGATCACCTAATATTTCATCTCTTTGTAATGCTTAGGAATCCTTAAGAATGCTTGAATCCTTCAGGCTGCAAGGAGACATTCTCTCATGTTCTTTAGTGCCTTTCAAAATGCTCATACTCTCCCCACTTCCTTTAAAACCTAAGAAAATAAAATGTCCTTGGGAATAACCTCTTAGCAGCAATGCTGCTGTTCTGCTTCTTACAATTTGCCCTGCTAGTCCACCCTATTATATTGCTTACATTTAAGCTGCTTCACTCTGTAGAAAAGAATTCAAGATTCACTGTGTCAGAAGCAGTGTCAGAAGAAAACTGAGCAAGACTCGGAGATGGGACTCGGAGACCTTGTAAATAGCCCCTCCCCAGACTTCCTGCAGGCCCCCTTCAGATACTGGAAGGCTACTCTAAGGTCTCCTGGAAGCCTTCTCCAGGCTGAAGAGCCCCAACTCTCTCAGCCTGTCCTTATAGCAGAGCTGCTCCAGCCCTCTGAGCATCTTCGTGGTCTCCTCTGGACCCACTTCAACAGTTCCATGTCCTTCCTGTGCTGGGGGCTCCAGAACTGCACACAGGACTCCAGGTGGGGTCTGACAAGAGTAGAGTAAAGGGGCAGAATCCGCCCCCCTTGCCCTGCTGCCCACACTGCTCTTGCTGCAGCTCAGCACTTGGTTGCTATCTGGGCTGCACGTGCACACTGCAGGCTTGTGTTGAACTTTTCATCAACCCAGGCAGTTTCCACTACAAAACCGGAGCTTTCCTCATTAATGGTTTGTAGCCCTTTCACAATCCTCTAAATGGAAGACAGACCAAGATTCAAAACATTGTTACCCATCTACTTTGTGTTACATGGATTTTATACAGGGAAAGTTTTTCCTACTACCCAGCTCCCACCCTCAAGATGTCTTCTCCTGAGATGACATCACTTTGTAATTGTTTGTTAAGCTTGCCCAAGTAGTTTCTCACTCTTTTCTTTTTGATTTGATGGATGGCTGCTGTGATTGTCTGATCTCCATTCATAATATGTTGCCTCTTGCTGTGCAGTGGCTTTTAGAAATAAAAGCTAAACATGTTGAGAAATGAAGTCTCAGAGAGATTTATGATACAGCTAGTACCTATCAATATCGAAAAGCATTTTTGTTCCAGCCTGTGACATACAGTGGAACAGTCATTTCAAAACCTCAGTTACTGCTGATTTTTGGCTTGTTAAAAATTTCAAAGGACAGCAAGGTCTGATGCACTTCATCCACTGTGGTTGTGCATTCTGCTTCCATATGCCAGTCATTAGTTCCATTTCGCTTCTAGCCAGGACGGGGCAATGCAAGCTAATCTATGTCATCATATGATGTGCTTCAAAATGACAGCTCTCTTCAATGAGATGCGGATAAAAACTGCAACCACAAAGAAACAAGTGAAGGGAAGGACACCTGAAGCCAGTGGATTTCTCAGAACTTTGGCAGGGTGCCCAGTGGTAGCAAAAGAGGCACCAACAGGCACAAGAAACAGCTGACAACAACAGTTAAACCAGACTTAGGCTCCACAGGAATCAGTCACTGAAAGCTATGGTGGCTTACAAAAGCCTCTGGTGGGAATTTTTAGACAAAAGCCCCAAACAGCTTGCAATGTTCTCATTATCTGCAGAACAAAGTGTGTTAATAATTATGCCAAATCTCTCTGGTTTTGAAGTCTGTCTGCCGCAGACTTTTCTTCCTTTCATCACTGAAAGTTGGAAAAATATGATCTTTACGAGGTGGGAAAGCTGTTCTGGACACAAGAGGCAACTTAGTATATAGAATACCATCAGCCAAACTCATTTGCATTCTCTTGATTTTTTTAAAAGAAACTCCTATAAACCCATAGTTAGTTATGTTACCATAAATGGTTCCATTTATGAACTCCATTAAATGAACTCATGATTCATCATTATCAATTTATTTCAAGTAGGGTCAACGATTTCTTGTAACTCAGGTCTCACTGTAATGTTAAAGCAAAAATAGTGCATGTAAAAACAAACAGGTATTACCTGCACATGAATGTCTCCCCTGCAAAAAAAACCCAAATTCACTCAAACAAACCCAACCCAAACTTAGCAGGAGAGGTGACACAATGTAAAGAAAATTGTGAGCGATTAAGACATACACCTCAACTACTTTTAGGTTTGGTCCAAAGACCATTCATGTGAGTAGATCGCATTGAAATTTGGTGTTTTAACCTTTTACTTCAATGCAAAGTAAGTCATCCAAGTGAAATATATGAAGGTTGTTCACATCTATTATCAGTATCAGAAGTAGCATCACTGATAAGAAAGAAATACAATTAAGTCCATTACTGGAGCACAAAACCTGGGTTATATGTATCTATTTTAGTAATTACCTCAGTGTGCTTTAACCAACTAAATAGGATGTGCCAGATAAACCAGTTAAAAACAGTGCACTTCCTTCCTATTCCTGAATATGAAAAAATGACTGGCTGGACATAAGCTCCCTCAAAAACCATCAAGAGTTGAAGGTTGCACCATTTGTCAGTGGAAAGGTCACTTCACTAACATTTGGAATCATGTCTCCTGACACATGACTTAACATCAAAATGACTTGAGCATATTACTGTAGCAATTTCTTTCCTCCAGACTAGTATAAAGATTAATGACAGTGGTCCAGCTGATGCCACCCTCTTGTACCCATCAGATAAAAAGACTGGAAAAACAAACAGGAAAATCATCTTCTAGACATTGTACTCTGGGTATAGAAATTCCTACATTTAGGAGTTTGCCATCTTTTTCTCTCCCTTTAAAGAAGATGCAAGGCTCAATGGATGATGTAGAGCTGAGAAGGAAAAGAATAAAAACTGTAATGCCACACACCTTGCTTTCTATCCTGGTACTCACAGACCATGAATGGCAGCTTTCTCAGTTACAGAAGCACAAAGTCTTAGGATGTTCAAAGGCACCTCCAGAGGTAATCCCTATCAACCTCCCTGCCAAGCAGGATCACCCAGGGTAGTTCAGAGAGGAATGCATCCAGGTGGGTTGGGAAAGTCTCCAGAGAAGAAGACTCTATAATGTCTCTGGGCAGCCTGTTCCAGTGCTCTGTCACCCTCACTGTAAGGAATTATCTTCTCTTGCTGAGCTGAAACCTTCTATGC
>VWYK01035252.1:1397-25994 GCA_013399775.1 Semnornis frantzii
ACAGTGGATGTAAGCTGCAGCACAGGAGGTTCCACCTCAACACAACAGGGAACTTCTTTAAGAGTCCCAGAGCACTGGCACAGGCTGTCCAGAGAGGTTGTGGAGTCTCCTTCTCTGTGGCTTCTCAAGGCCTGTCTGGATGTGTTCCTGTGTGACCTGAGCTGCATTGTCTGGTCCTGCTCTGGCAGGGGAGCTGGACTGGATGATCTCCTTGGGTCCCTTCCAACCCCTAACATGCTGTGAGCCTGTGATCCTGTGAGTGGCTGAGGGAACTGGGGTTTAGCCTCGAGAAGAGGGAGTTAAGAACTTATTGCTCTCTACAGATGCCTGAAATAAGGTTGTAGTGAGGTGGGGGTTGGTCACTTCTCCCTAGTATCAGGCAAGAGGATAAGAGGAAATGGCCTGAAGAAGTCCACAATGAGATGCTGAGCCCACAGCACTGCAGCTGATAAATTCATCACATGAAGACGTAAAGGAACAAACCAGCTCCAGATGATTGCAGGGTAGGAGAATATGCTCAGTGTCATCTTAAACTGGGTGAGATGAATTTTCCTGGCAGCTACATTAAAAGGCAAGTGGGCTACATAATTAAAAGCAATAAAGCCCTCACAGATGGCCTGTTGCATGACCAGTGCAGATTACCTTCCGAAGCTCTTGCCTACCTGGATATGCGCATTTCCCAGAGGTTTTTATGCCTCCAGCCCTTTCTTTGTGGCTGTGGAGCCACAAGCAGGCCTTCAGGCACTGTTTGTTGTGGTTTTTTTTTTTTTTCCAAGATAGCAATCTTGGGTACAGCTTCCTTGCTTCTTAACACTTGCCCATGAATCACCCAGCACAGATCAGCGCTGTGTAAAGCGGAGCAAGGGAAAAGCCAAGCTGTTAATCTTCATAATGTGCCTCTCAGTGGGGATTTAACTCGAATGTTATTTGCATTAACTATGATACTGAGTGCTGGATATGCAGCTATAAATAAATTAAAAGCCATATTTAAGTCACTGTCCCACTACCACAGCAGGTTCAAGTGTGAGAGCTGTTACCAGTACAGATCTGCTCAGCCACCTGACTCGCTGAAGGAAGTGGCAGGGGCAAGTTTCATCACTGGTGCCCCAAGAAACTCATTCTGGGGGGCAATGAACCCCATTAATGGGGTTTGTAGTGTCAGCCCAAACTCTAGGAGTGCTGGTTGAGTCGAGGACACTTTGCCTTGGGCAAAGAGGGTATAGGTTTGCTGGAGCTGATTGTAGAATCACAGAATCATTTTGGTTGGGACCTTTTAAGGTCATCAAGTCCCAACTGTTAACCCAGCACTGCCAGGGCACCACCTCAGTGCCACATCTCCACATCTTTGAAATCCCACAAACAGAAAACTTATCCCAAAGGATTTGCCAGTTGATTCATTGCTGCTTTTGCCCAAAGTCTTTCTCTGACACAGATCTTTTACAGCCTCTTGGAGCTTCAAGTATTATGAGCCTTGTTTCCTGGCATGGCTTGGTCTCCAGACTGGCCCAGGACTACCAGGCTGCACTAGGACTGCCAGGCTGGCCTTGTGTCCTGCTCAGTGGGGCTGTTGCACTGTGGTATGCTTTCTGATCAAAATCCTGCACATTGTTTTTTTCCCTCTCAAGGGATTTTCCATCCTGCAGCTCTTCCATGCTGGCCAGGATGCACCTCAAAGATGTCAAAATGATGTGAAGGAGAGCAAGCCCAGGGCAGAGCTTGTCCCTTCAGTTAGTGACTGCCATCTATTTAGTGTCTGGGCCATGCAAACTGCCCTGTAATTTTATCCAGAGGGTAAGATATCTATTTACTAGTCCAAACCTATACTCCCCCCTCCTCCTCCAGTGCTTTGCCACACTTCACACATCTGGAGTTAAGGAACAAGCAAGTACGACACTGTCACAGGTGCATGACTGACAGTGATAAAAAACTGAAACAGTCTTTGGGGAGGGAAACTCAATCCTGTCAGTTTTTCTTTTGAATTAAAAGAGTATATTAAAACATATAAATTGTCCCTGTGAGGATAAAATGTAAGATCTTTGCAGGAGGAATCAATAGAGTGGATGTGAGCACTGAGCTAAAATCTCCCAGTGGTTGTGTGAGCTTCATTTTTATAAGATGGCTTTGGGAAAACCTCAGGACAGGAGAGAAAAGCAAGTTAATTTGGTATTGAACAAACTCAGGGAGTTATGGACTTATGAAACAAGTTCTCTGGGGGGACAAAGTGATATGACACTCCTGCCAAGTACTGAGACCACTTTTGTTTGGTTCAGCACTGCAGACCTGTGTTGTTTTTTATTAAGTTACAATTAACAGGATGTGGCACTGCACCAGCAGCATCATTAGCTCCTTGGAGCCCTGATCAAAAGCTGAGATAAATGCCACCCTACATCCAGGAGACCTTAGAGTAGCCTTCCAGGATCTGAAGGGGGCTACAGGAAGGCTGGGGAGGGACTATTGACAAGGTCTTGCAATGACAGGACAAGGGGAATGGGTTTGAAGTGGCAGAGGGGAGATTGAAAGTGGATGTTAAGAGGAAGTTGTTTGCAGTGAGGGGGGTGAGACACTGGCACAGGTTGCCCAGGGAGGTTGTGGCTGCTCCCTCCCTGGAGGTGTTCAAGGCCAGGTTGGAGGAGGCCTTGAGTGACCTATTCTAGTGGGAGGTGTCCCTGCCTATGGCAGGGGGTTGGAACTGGCTGATCCTTGAGGTCCCTTCCAACCTTACCATTCTATGATTCTATGATGCAAACATCCACAGCTGATGGGCAGTAGGTCTTTGCTCTGCAGGTCTGGGAAAAGCTGGTAAGTTGGCAGATCCCTTTGTTTAAGGTTAAAAGAGACAGAAAATGAGACGGTTCAGGGATAAGATTGCTCCTTCTCCTGCTAGACAGCATGCAAAGCCTTGAGCAGCAGAACTGAGGCACTGGGTGAGCATCTGATTAAGGATGTTGAACATCTTCCGTATGAGGAGACACTGAGGGAGCTGGGGCTTGTTACCTTGGAGAGGAGATGACTAAGGGGTGACCTCATTCATGTTTATAACTACATAAGGGGTGAGTGCCAGAACCATAGTATCATAGAGTCATAGAATGGTAAGGTTGGAAGGAATCTCAAAGATCATCTAGTTCCAACCCCCTGCCATAGGCAGGAACACCTCCCACTATACAGGTCACTCAAGGAGGATGGAGCCAGGCTCTGCTTGGTGATGCCCAGTGACAGGACAAGGGGCAGTGAGTGGAAGTTGAGGCACAGGAGGTTCCATGTGAACCCGGGGAAGAATTTTTTCCCTGTGAAGGTGACAGAGCCCTGGAACAGGCTGCCCAGGGAGGTTGTGGAGTCTCCCTCTCTGGAGATGTTCAAGAACAGTCTGGATGTGTTCCAGTGTGATCTGCTCTGGGTGATCCTGCTCTGGCAGGGGGGCTGGACCAGATGATCTTTTGAGGTCCCTTCCAGCACCTGACACTCTATGATTCTATGATCTGTCAGGCTGAACCTGCAAGAGCAGGAGAGGAGACACTAGCAGGGCTGCATTGCCCAGGAAGAGAAGACAACCAGCCCATATATCACATGGCAGAAACCAGAAGAAACAGGCTGCAACTTTCTTCTGGGTTGCCACAGCCTCCTCAGAAAATAGACTTTCATGCATTGGCTCTAAGCCAGCATCTATCAAAGGAGACAGTCTTGTGTTTGGCCTTTCTCTTGCCATGGAAATCATCCCACAGGCTCCAGAAATCAGGCAGCTGCTCCAGGTAAAGGGCCAGCAAGTCTCCATTGGCCCCAAAGATACAATACCTGAGCAACTTGAAAGTTTTTCACTTCTGACAGTTCCAAACACACCTGGTGTTGATGGGAGGCAGAAGGAAGGCATGCAGCAAGAGGGAAAGCATGGAGAGATCCAATTGGGTCCACCTTGGGTCCCTAAAATGAAGATCCTTAGGCAGCTTTCAGGATCCCAGGAGTTTCTTGGGCTTGGGGTTTGCTACTGTCCTTCATTTCCTCTGGAGGAGGAGCAGATCTCTTGAAGCAAGGGAAACCAATGGCTTCAAGAGTGCAAGTTGGCTGTAACAGCAGTGGTCCTAAATCTATTCTTTATTTTACCTAGAGGGAGTAGTAACAGCCAGGAAGAGTACCAGAAGGTTTCTTACAAGAGAAGGGAACATGCTGAGATCAGGCTACATACTCTGTGCCTGTTCTTTCATATATTTGGGGATTTGCTTGGCAAAGAGACACCTGAAAGGTTTTATAAAGAGAGGTTTACTGCAGAGGGTTCAGCATCTCAGGAGATGTACATCCACAGGCTGCTTGTGAATCATGGCAGGAGGGAGGCTGCCTGGGAGGATGGCGAGGGGCTGCTCTGTTGGAGCTGTCAGTGTGGCCATGATCAATGTCACCAAACCCAGAGCACATCCTCTGCCTCAGCCATCACTCCAGTGCCTCTCTGATTTACTGATACTCAATGTGCTTTTCGCTCTGTGTGTGGCTTTGTAGTTCAGATGTACTCCAGCTTCTTCAAGAGTACTTTGCATAAAAAAGATGCTTTTTCTCCCTTTCAGAGGCTGAAGTCTTCCTGAAAGTATTTTTTTTTCTCCTTTCATTTTTCCTTTCCCCCCATTTCCACTAGGAAAAATCTCATCTCTGCTTTCTCTCTTCAGTTGACAATGTTGCTTCTAGTCTGAGAACTTAAAAGCTTCAAAGAACTTGGAACTTTCTCTCAGAAAGAAAGTTGAGAAGTCTTTTTTGGCTGTATATTTTTTTTTTCCCTGCCCCATGAAGTCACACTTGGCCATGCACTCCCTGCACTGAGAATTACTGAAGTGAAAAAGCCACAGGAGATGAGAAGCAAGTTTCACACACTCCAAACCCTTGGAGATGACCAACCCCCTCCTGCCTGTCAAATATTCCTTCTTCAGAGTCCAAGGACAAGAGCCATGCTCCTTGCTGTAGTCTTGTCCCACAGCATCCTCTGTCCTGGCAGGGGTAGGGGGGGACGACAGGTTTCTGGTACCCCAAGGAGGGAGGAGGAGGATGGATCTCCACACACAGATACATCAGGAGGGTGCTAGAGCATAGTGACATAAAACTGTCTCACTGCTGTTTCCCTCCCATGCTTGGCAAACTTAACAAATGACACTTTAAGTGCAGGAAAAGACTGGGAATCAAGTAGCAGCTCAGAAATTTGTGCTACCCAGTCAGGGTTAGTGCTCCATCACCACCACTTCTTATAAAGCAGCCCCAAGCACTTATTTTCTGAATAACTCATCAGCTCAACTGATTTATCATCAGCTTATTCTTTTTAAACCCACCCTTAAGATGCTTTGAAATTGGATAGAAGAAATTAAATCCATGGGAGGCAAACTGTGAGGGCTGATGTTACTGAAGCAGGATGAGTTAGCTGGCCCTCTCCCCTGAGAGCTTCACTGAAGGTTAAAAAACAACCCCAAAGCTGTGTGAGAGATCACACTTAAAATTACAGAATGGAGCTGTTCAGCCCAGCCTGGGCAGAGGGTGGCACAGGTGTTTGGTGACTCTGTCTCACCAGGTGCTAATGCAAGCACAGTTTTCTGTCCCTTGGCCTCCCAGGCAGGTCCTGCCACCCTCCAGGCTGCAGCCTTGCAGGAGTCAGTTCACTGCCAAGAAGCAGCCCCTGTGTGTGGTGCCATCTGCACCATGGGAAGTGATGCCAGGCTGTGCTTGAGAAGCCCCTGGCCCCTCTACTGTGAGAAGGGGAGCTGCTGGACCACCAGCAATTGGCTCTCCTGATGCCAGATCAGCACTGATCGTGATGCAAAGAGTTCTTGGTTTGCAACTCAGAGACGACTGTGGTGGTGTTCAGAGAGGTCTAGAGGGACTAGTGAGGACTTGCCACTTTGTCAAGGAATCTTAAAATACAAAGTCAAGTTCCATAATAAAGGCAGCAAAAGTTACCAGCTGGAGAAAGGCAGCTCCAAAACCAGGAGAGAGGCTTGGCCAAGTCCCCACTCAGAAATGTCCTTATAGAGGGTGAAGCCAGCAGCTGAGACTGGCCTGGTCTCAACAAACCAAACACTGCAGGGTGCCCAGGTGTGTAACAGAAACAGGGAAAAGGCTGGGAGAGCTCAGAGTTTATAACTCTCTTTTCTCTGCCATGCCAGGCTGAAGGTGCTGACACCTGTGAGAGGAATGTGGGGTACAGGAATGTAGGGAAGAAGGGCGTTGGAGGTATCTCCAGTGTGTGTTGTTTATCCTGGAGAGTAAACAGATTGGGAATGTATTAAACCAACTTTATCTGCTTAATGTAAGGGAAAGGAGGGATGTCAGCACTAGGACTGTTGGGTTTGGCATCTAATGGTATCAGTTTTAGGGCTACATGGCCACTGCTCAGATCACACAGAATCATGGTGGTTGGAAAAGACTTCTAAGATCAAGTCCAACCATTGTCAAACTCTGCCAGGGTCACTACTACATCATATCCTTGAGCATCTTCTCTAGATGGTTTTGAAATGCACCCAGGGATGGTGATTCAGCCACTTCTCTGGGCAGCCTGTGCCAGTGTTTGAGAACTCTTTTGGTATAGGAGTTCTTCCAAATGTTCAACTTAAACCTTCCAAGATCTGAAGGGGGCCTCAGGAAGGCTGAGGAGAGACTATTGACAAGGTCTTGTAAGGACAGGACAAGGAGGAATGGGTTTAAACTGGCAGAGAGGAGATTTAAATTGGATGCTAGGAAGAAGGGTGGTGAGACACTGGCACAGGTTGCCCAGGGAGGCTGTGGAGCACAGAAGCACAGAATGTGATCAAAGATCACATTCTGTGCTTCTGTGCTCCACAACCTCCCTGGAGGTGTTCAAGGCCAGGTTGGATGAGACCTTGAGCAACCTGTTCTAGTGGGAGGTGTCCTTGCCTATGGCAGAACTGGCTGAGCTTTGAGGGCCCTTCCAACCTTAACCATTCTACAATTCTACGATTCTAAACCTCCCCTGGTGTAACTCGATGCCTTTCCCTCTTGTCCTGTCAGTTATGACTTGTGAGAAGAGACCAACAGCCACCTTTCCCCCACCTCCTTTCAGGGAACTGTAGAGAACAAGGTCTCCCCTATTCATTAGACTAAAAGGATGTTCCCTTTTTATCCTCCCCGGACTGCACCGCGCTCCCCAGTCTCTCCACATACCTTTGCCCACCTCCCGTCCCTCAGCAAGGGGCAGTCTCACACTTGGGCAAAGGCAATGGTGACAACATTGAAGCCCTGAGGCCACCCCTGTCCCTTGGCCAGGCACCCACGTGTCCCACGGTGGGATGCTGCCCATCACACACCCGCCTCGGGCAGGACACAGAAGCGTTTCTGAACGCCAGGAAGCAAAAGTGCCATCTGTGAGCCTCCAGCAGATGCTGCACAGAGGCGATAGCAAAAGCCTTTAAGGGAGAGGAGGGGGGCAGCAGGGAGAAGACAATTAAATAGCTGTTTTAAATGATCTGGAAGAAGATTAAAAGCAGCTGCAGGTTTGTTTTAGGGTTGGTTTTTGGGTTGTTTTTTTTTCCCCCCCTCGGGGAAGAAGAACCACCAGATTACCTTCGTTTCTTCTGCCTTTACAAAATGCTATTCAGAGGAAAACCTGAGAGCTAAACTGATCAGGCACGTTTCCTCCTCCTTTTATTATCCCTCCTCCTTTTATTATCCCTCCTCCTTTTATTATCCCTCCAGCTGACATTGCAGGAAGGGGGAGGGAAAGTGGGGGAAAAAAAATAAAAAAATCAAGTGAATTAAAATCAATTGGGGAAAAAATAAAGAAGAAATTATGTAAGAACTGGCAAAACACAGCAGGCCAAGTCGTTATGTAAAGCAATGAACACGAGAGCTTATTTAATTTAGATCCTGCTGCAAGATGGACCACACTGTAAACGGGCTGGGATTAGGCAGGCTGGGCTGCCCTGCATATGCTGAGTTAAAGCCCTGGGTTCCCTGCATGATCCATGGAAAAAAAGGCAGCTTTTTAGGGATGCTCCTGCCACCACTGATGGGCATCCCCTCTGCAGAGGGTGACTCTCTCTCTCTGTGTCACTGCAGGGATGGATCCAGACACATTCAAACAGCAATATCTTAATTTTCTTTTCTACCCAAGGGGCTGGCAGCATTATCCCCTGCCAGGACACAGTCCTGCCACAATCATAGCAATTTTTGGTGCCATCAAAGGCACTAGTGGTAAGTGGCACCACGGTGTGGGCTTCTTCAGTGGGTAGAGATTCTGTGTGGGTGTTGAGGGTGAAATTCCAAACCTGCCTGGACATCATGATTCTGGGCAAGCTGCTCTGGGTGACCCTGGTCTAGCAGGGGAGTTGAACTTGATAATCCCCAAAGGTCTCTTCCAGCCCCCACCATGCTGGGCTGCTGTGATTCTGTAGCCAAAATTGTTGTGCTGGCCAGACCCAAGGTGGGAGATTGTCAGTGCATGGAGCTGCAGTGAGTGATTTGAATCAGTGCTGTTAGTAAAAGCCATAGTAGGAATTTGGCTGTGACCTAAGGAAACTTCAACTCCTCTAGTCAGCTTTAGCATAAACACAGGATTCCTGAACTGAAGCCATTGACTAACCCTGGATATGCTTTGCCAGCAAAGCTGGAGAGAATTCAGCCATTTGATTTCATGGTTTGTAACTTCCATGCACTATGGAGAGATGCTCATCATGTTTGTTGATGTGGCACCACTGGTCTGCCAATGGGCAGAGGCCTGCTGCCCATGGCTACCAACTGTGTGCCATACACAGCTCATTGCACCACCCTGCTGAGTTGCTTCTCACCAGGGGAAAGTGTAACAGGAGAGTTTGCAACCTTGTGCATGGAATTAATGACTTTTGGAGTCTCTCAGACAAATGGGAACTGAAGAGAAGTCCTTGGAATGGGTAATGGGTGCCAAGAGGCTGGGCTACACCTTGTGTCTCTCAGCTCCAACACCTGATCCTTCCTTCCCATCCCCTTCAGACCTAAGGCTCTTTGGTACATTCCTTAAAAGGCATTGCAAGAAGAAATGTAGGAAGAAATAAAGCAGAGGACCTTCTTGGGCAAGCAGTTGCTTCATGTTCAGAGTTATTTACTCTACAAACCATCTGAATTATGAGCAGACGTCATAAAATGTAATAAACAAGGGATCTGGAGGGGCAGGCAAGCTGCAGCCACACAAGAGTGGGCTGACACAGAGCAGAACTGGGGCAGCTGCCCACTCAAGCTCATGAGGAGGTCCAGAGAAGTTTGCAATGTGCTTCCCAAGAAGTTGCCCTATCAAATGAGCAACATGGAGCTGATGGAGTTGTGACAGTTTACAGAGGGCCTGCTGCCATGTGTTTTAATAAATGGGCTCACACCAGCTGTCCATGCAAAAAACCAAACCCCACAAGCATGTGTCAGATCCTGCCTACCCAGGCACTTGCCACAACACAGGGGACATTTTGCAGCAGACCCATCTGAGTGCAGACTGCCATGGCAGTGGCACATGTTCCTTTCCCTCCTGTGAGTGTTGAGCTGCCCACACCTAGTTTTCCTCACACATGTGCCAAGCTCAGGCTCAGTTAAAATCCTGGCATTTTAGTTGCCTAACTGTGTGGTGGGACTGACAGAGCACCAGGATTATTAGGATTTCTGTCAAAATCCACTCTTCTCCCCAGGTCCTCTCGAGATCTCTCCAGAAAACAGGTATGAAGGTAAGAAAGCAAGGAGCAATGAAGGAAAATGAGTTTGCACATCCAGCTGGACATTACCACTCAGACCCTTATGACAAACAGGGCTGAGTGTTTATGATGGCAACAGGATGCTGCCTGTGGTGGGATGGGACACTCAGCATGGTCCTGCTTTGAGGTAGCTGGCCCCAAAGCCAACAGAAAAGCTGTGAAGTAGCCAAACCCACAAGTCCTGACCTGCAAGTGGACTGGAGAAGCATCTCATTCTGCCTTGGAGCTCTCTTGTCTGTTGTTTCCACAATGAGTGGCTTTTTAAACCTCCTCCAGCTGGAGTGACATGAAAACATGAATTTACTCATACGGAGATGGCTTGAAGAGGTGTTTAATTTATGTGGAGAAAACCCTTAAAATTGGCTGCAGTGTGTTTTAGAGGGTGTCTGCCAGCTCCAGTGTTAACTAGACCTAAATAATGTGCCTATAATGGACTTTTTCCTGCTACCAAATCCCACACTGATGCCAATATTCAAACCAGACACTCCTGACTGACAGAAGTACCAGAATATATAGCCCACCAGATTCAGAGGCTGATTGAAGCAGCTGCAAGGATAGTGATAAACAAAGCAGGGTAATAGCTCTGAATTATCAGAGGCCACACACAGCTCACCTCTGGATGGCATGAGGTGAGAAGCGCAGTGCCCAGCTGTACTAATTGTAGTGGCACAGAGTGACACCCTGCAGAACACCTCTTGCTCTTGCTGCTTACCAGCATGTGCTGCACTGAGCAACCTGTAATTGCTAGAAGAACATCAGTAAACACTTCTCACAGTTGTTGTGGAGCTGCCTTGGTAGAAGTTAATAAAAGCAAGAAGCAAAGGTGTCGAGTGTTGGTGGAATGGTTTCTTGTTTTCCTTGTTGAAGGAAACCTGCTTGTTCAGACAGAATCTAGTTCCACTCAGGAATGCCCATCAAAACTTCATTATTCAAAGCAAATAGAGAAGGACTTCTGCAAGATCAGAGATGTCAGATTAACACATTCAAATATTCATCCTACAAAGCTTGTTCCAGTTCAGGGAGAAGAGTTCTCCTGCAATGATGGGTCTGGGGTGATGAAAAGCTCAAGATGAGGCTGCAGTGTGAGTGCAGCCCAGACAGCAACTGTGTGCTGGGCTGCAGCAAGAGCAGTGTGGGCAGCAGGGCAAGGGAGGGGATTCTGCCCCTTTACTCTGCTCTCCTCAGACCCCACCTGCAGTCCTGGGTGCAGTTCTGGAGCCCCCAGCACAGGAAGGACATTGAAGTGTTGGAGTAGGTCCAGAGGAGGCCACCAAGATGCTGAGAGGGCTGCAGCAGCTCTGCTATGAGGACAGGCTGAGAGAGTTGGGGCTGTGCAGCCTGCAGAACAGAAGGCTTCCAGGAGACCTTGGAGTAGCCTTCCAGGATCTGAAGGGGGCTACAGGAAGGTTGGGGAGGGACTACTGACAAGGTCTTGTAATGCCAGGACAAGGGGAAATGGGTTTGAAGTGGCAGAGGGGAGATTGAAAGTGGATGTTAGGAGGAAGTTGTTTGCAGTGAGGGTGGTGAGACACTGGCACAGGTTGCCCAGGGAGGTTGCGGCTGCTCCCTCCCTGAAGGTGTTCAAGGCGAGGTTGGAGGAGGCCTTGAGCAACCTGTACTAGTGGGAGATGTCCCTGCCTATGGCAGGGGGTTGGAACTGGATGATCTTTGAGGTCCCTTCCAACCTTACCATTCTATGATTCTATAATGATCCCAGCAGAACCATAGCTCATACTGGGCTCTGAGGCTATAAATGATCACAATTGCTCTGTTCTGGGACTGGCTTTCAACCAGTCAACAAATGGAACCTCTTGGAGAATTAACAGCTTCCCAAAAAAAGCCCCAATTTGCTTTAGACATTCTGCCAAACAGGAAGAGGAGTGAGTGAAATATGTTGAGTGATTTATTACAAGCGATTTGCCAGCTCGAGCAAGTGCATCGTCGCTCTGCTTAATTTAAAGAGAGAAAACGAATGCAAAGAGATGCACAGACCCAGCTTGAGTCCGCTGGGAAGGAACCAAGGCTCCAGATTTCTGACTGGAGAGACCTTTGTGCATCACCCCCCGCATTAGCACTGCCCTTTCCTTCACAGGTCTTCTGCTACTTGTCATTTTTCAACCCCCTGCGCAGCCGACGACGGGAGGGTGTCCGCTCCCACGCTGTGCAATGCTTCCCATTAATGCACTTCCAACCTGACTTGCAGATGCTTTGCTTATTCACTCCAGAGCCTTCCCCAGCCCACAGCCCAGCATCACAGTGTGTGCTGCTTCCCTTTTCTCACAGGAATGGAGTGAAGCCGTTAAACAACCTTCCTGTCTTAGCGAATCTACTCGTGGAGCTGGATCCCATGAGAAGGAGCAGTGTGGGAGGGTTTGGGTTTGTTTTTCTACTCCCAACAGCTACCTCTTTTTTTTCTTGTTTTAAACTAATTCACAAACAAAACGAAAAGAAAGGAAAAAAAAAAATACATGAGGAAAAGCCCACAGGTGAACTTTGCATACTGTGCACTCGTGTATGCCTACTTCTTACTAGGCTAGCAAGGCAAGGTATAGCCTGAATAACAGCAGGAGTGGAAAATATGGTGAGCATTGTTTAGACTGTAATCTCCCAAGACATGGCTAGGAAATAATCCTGGCTTTAGCCCTATCATGGTAACAATGGGCATCAGTTTAATCCTAAAAGGGAGATGACTGGAAATAATGTGTATCAGCCACATTGCTCTCAACTCAGATGGCTCACATCCTCGGAGGGACAGGAGAATTTGGGTTAAGTATCCTGGACTGCCACTGACAGAATCTACAAAGCACCTACAGGAGAAATCCAGCCCCTATCATCTCAGGATGAGAGTTAGGAATGGAGACAAAGTGCAGAGGGAATCCAAGGTTTTGCTGGGGGATGGATTTTTTGTTTACTGGAGCAGTCCAGGGGGAAACTCGTGCAGACATTTCTAAGCATCTCCATCTCTGGGCTTAAGTCTAACTGCCTGTGTACCCTTGCAGTGGTTGATTTGTTGCCACATGAGTTCACTCCCCTGAACTGTGGGAACATCTCAAAGTCTTTAGCACACATTCATTTTAAAATTCCAATTGGTGGCTCATTAAACCCACCTGAAATTCATGTTCAAAATGAAAGATTGAGCATCTGTCACAAGTCAGCCTGGCAGCAAAGGGAGCGTGGAGTGTGGTGTCTTGCTCTTTCTGTCCCTCTTTCCGTGTCTCTTACATTTTTCAAGCCTAATGCTTCAGTAAACAAATGCTTCAACCCCTGAGAGCACTGGAGCACAGCAAGTGTTGATGCTGAAATCCTTTCCACAGATGGGTGTGTTAGATTAAGCAGTGTGTGAAGCCCAAAAAAGCCTTTCTGAAGTCAGGAGGGGACTGCTAGTTACACCAGCTATGGATTTCCTCCAAACAGCACAAACAAATCTCCAAAGCCTCTGCCTTTGGAGATGCAGGTCCTTTTTGGTTGCCTGTGTTACACCTTCCTCTCAAAACTTTCTGCAATCAGGACATTAAGCAGAGGAAATGGGCTCTGGATCAACACAAAAAAAAAAAAGAGAGATGAGGAGAGAAGGGTTTATTTTCCTCAGTCCTGCTGGCTGCTTTCCAGCAGAAGGAAAGGAGATGCAGAAGATGCAGAGAAAGGTGGAGGTTTGTGGGTTCCCTGGTGATGAACTGCCACATCTGGGGAGGATCTGAGCATCCTCAGTCTGAGAAAACAGCTGCACGGCAGGGCAGGGCCTGGTTGCCCCATAGCACATGGGGCTTGGGGCTGGGACAGTGTGGGGAGAGGAGTTCTGTGAGGGGGCTGCATCAGCCCAGGATTAACTGTGATGCAGGATTCGCCCTGGTCTCAGTTCAGCACCATGGGGCAGGAATGGGGTGCAGGATGGGCAAGCGGAGCCAAGATTCCCCCATATTTCACCTGTCCCAACTCTGGGCCTGTCAAGCCTGCCTGTTACACCCCCACTTCCTGAGCCAGTCTTCCCCTCCCAGCCCTGACCATCTCCACAAAGTTTGGCCATCTAAACCCAGGCAAGGAGGCAGCTACCAGCCCCTGCTGCTCAGAAAGCCCTGACCACTGGCATCCTCACCTGGATGACTGTCTTCAAGGTGGAGGGGTCCACGATGGTGGTGCAGATGAGGGAGTCAGGGTTCTGGTCCTTGCCATAGATCTCCCCCATGGTGAAGATCATGGGGATGGCGAGGAGGAAGGAGGCGATCCAGATGCAGCTGATGAACTTCTTGGTGCGGCTGCGGGACATGATGCTCTTGGCTTTGAAGGGGTGGCAGATGGCCATGTAGCGCTCCACGCTCAGGCTGGCGATGTTGAGCGCTGTGGCGTAGGTGCAGGCATCTCGCAGGAAGTAGTAGCCCTTGCAGACAGCCCCCCCGAACGCCCAGGGGTGATGAACCCAGATAAAGTTGTAGAGCTCGATGGGCATGCAGAGGAGGAAGATGAGGAGGTC
The DNA here is from genome assembly GCA_013399775.1 of Semnornis frantzii. Classification (NCBI taxonomy): domain Eukaryota; kingdom Metazoa; phylum Chordata; class Aves; order Piciformes; family Ramphastidae; genus Semnornis; species Semnornis frantzii. The sequence goes on from VWYK01035252.1 coordinate 15,555, forward strand.
GGAGAAGGCGAGGCTGGCCAGGTGGTAGTGCACAGTGCTCTGCAGGTTCTGCAGCGACTTCTTGCGCACCAGCGTGTACGCCGTGATGGAGTTACCCACCGTGCCCACCAAGAAAAGAGCCAAGTAGATGATAGTCACCATCACTTTGGAGTAGATGTCCGTGTTGACGTCCAGGTCCTCCTCATCGGGCCCTTTGGGGAGCAGGTCGGAGCGGTTGGAGGCGTTGGCATAGCTGCTGGGTTGCAGGTGGAGGGGACTGCCCGGTACAGCCGGGACCGTGGCGTTCAGGTGCATCCCCGGGGCTGCAGCTCGGAACGGGGACCGCGGCTGGGACCCGGGACCGCAGCTGGGACCCGGGAACCGGAGCTCAGGCCCGGATACCGGAGCTCGGACCGTGGACCGCAGCTGGGCCCGGTGACCAGGGCTCTGACCCGGGACCGCAGCTCGGATCCGGGGCAACAGCCGGGACCGCGGACCGCCGCTCGGACCCGCGGCTGCAGCTTGCACTGGAGAGCGAAGCTCCGACCCAAGGACCGGAGCTCCGACCCGGGGACCGCAGCTCGGACCCGGGACCACAGCTCGGAGCCGGGACCGCAGCTCGGACCTGCCGCCGCTCCCCAACGTGCCGCTGCCCCCGGCGTGAAAACTTGGCTGGTTTTAATGCGGCGGGGAGGAGGCGCCTGCAGCTGCCGTGCGTGTGCGTGTGCGTGTGCGTGTGCGAGACACAGACACACACCCCCCCAGCCTCCCATTCCGCTGCTGGCTGCAGCCCCCAGTTCCGACTCTCTCCTCCCCGCAGCTCCCCGGTGCCCAGATCTGCCCTAGCAGGGTAGGAGCCTCCCCGCACACACACCGCCCTCCCTCCGCACCCCCCCTCANCAACCCCAGTGCGGTCTCCAAACTAGGCTGGGCTGCAGAACCCCCTCCCCATTTGGATCACTCTTCCCCCCACCCCGATTTCTCCATCCTTTGCAAAGTCAGAGACAGAGTCAAGGCTGTAAGCTGAGTGATGGTAAGGAGCTGGTAGGGGGTCCAAGCACTGCCACCTGCCACCCTCACCCTCACCCTCACCTCCCTGCTCCGTGGGGCAGAAGAGACACCAGGAATGCTCCATCACCTTCGGACATCTGTATGTCCCACTAGTGCCCAGATACCCACCCACTTATGCTGGGAGAAATGCACCTAAAAATATCTACCTCTACCCTACTCTACTTGGGGCATCCTTAGAGCCAAGGCATCACAGTGATGGCAGAGAGCTGCTTGCTTTGGTCCCCATCAGTGTCTTTTCCTTTATTCCCATATCCTTAGATTTGGGAATGTGGGGTGCGCTCTGAACCCCTGTTGTGAGGGCAGGGGCTGCAGGAATTCCACAGTGATGCTAAGAGTGACAAGTGGATCCCATATTTGAAAGGACCTCCTGAAAATGAGAAGTCTGTGTAGGGCTTGGGGCATTGAATCAGACCCCCACTCGTTAAAACTCCAGTGAGTTGTTTGTCCACTCAGTTGTCTTCATGATAAAGCTCTTTCCAAATGCAGAAATAACATGCAGGAAAAGCCCAGCCAGGGAATCACTGATTTATACAAACACATCCATAATTTGCCCTATTGATTTACCCAAAGATGGCCATCATTTTTCCTATTTATTCCTTAGCAGATGTTGGGTACCTGGTTACCATCAGCCAGTGGGTCTGTTTTCACCAAGGTCCTGCAGATTGCTCATCTCTTTGATACAAACATTTGCCCTCTAACCCTGCAGTCATTCCCCACTCTGCATGCAAACAGTGAACTTTCCACAGCCATCCACCAAGAGTCACCCCCCGAAACTTTCCTCCTCTTAAATCCATCCAATAAGGTCACCATGGGAGGCTCTCCCAAAGCAGGTTTATTTAGTCACATTATTCACACAAATGTTTCCCAGCACTCATCCCACACCCCTTTAAAGAATGACTAACAACATCTTAATGCCAATGTTCCCTTCATTTAAAACCTTCTGATCTGAAATGTCTGTTAGCCAAGAGGAGTTTGTTGGGATTGATCTTCACATCTGGTCTCACCCTTTGTTCCTGACCTCTGGACAGGTTCTTGGGATGCATCAGTATTTATCCAGACAGACATGAGGTAAGTGGTGGTTTGTACTCACCTATTGGTGTTTGAAGGAGAGCAGTATTTGGAATGCAAGGCTTCTCCTGAGTGTTTGGTATCCATCTACTCCTCAACCCCCAGTCTGGGGAGGAGTTTATAGCCTCATGGTTCAAGCACAAACCCATGCTCCTGGACTAGAGCACTTCACCCAGAGGTAACAAGTGAGTTCCTTTGGGATTTTTGGCTATAATGAAGACTTATTGCCCCTTCCCTGCCCTGTAACTTCATTTTGGCTTTGTGGAAAGCAATTGCCATCCCCACAAGCAAGATACTCATCTGCTGGTCTAATTTTACAGCCTGGATGTGGATGTTTATATCAATAGCTGTCTCCAGAAATGTTCTGGTGTGGATTCTGGTGCCTCACATTTGGACACACAGGCAATGCAGAGGCACGGCTGCTAACAAGGAGAGTGTTGCATCTCTCTGCTCTGTCCCAACAGCTGTTTCCAAGCACTCCATGTGCTGCCTCCTACACATTCCTTCCATGCCAAGTACTGGCAGGGAGCATCAAGAGACACAGTTAAAAATTAATTCTAATTACACTCTGAAATATCAGGTACCTGGAATCAATGTGACTGTTGATTTACAGTCGAGACTTCACCAGGCTGGTGGAGTTTGTACCAGCCAAACCTCTCCTTCTGCACAAGTGCATTTTGAGAGTGCCAACCACCCAGCAAAAGGGGTGGTTGCTCCCATTCCATTAAAAGCTCCAGCAGCATGAGATAATTAATTTGATAGATTCCACCAATTCCTTGGCAAGTCTGTCTCAGCCATGCATGAAGCATGCTCACTGCCATGGACAGAAAGCTCTGCTCTGTTCTGTTCCACGTAAGTGTGGGTCTCAGCAAAAAAAAAGTCTCCTGAGACACCTTGCCATGCTCCATGCAGAAGTGTGGGTCACTCCTTGTAAAGGAGAAAGTAAAAGAGTGTCTTGGAAATGGGTCAAGCTCTTCCTTCTCTTTCTAGAAAGCTTTTTGTGTCCAGGCAGGTTCTACCTTCTGTCCTTACATCACTTTTACAGAGCTGGATACCTACTGTTGGTCCACACCAAAGGGATACATCAGCCCCACACCTACCTCACCCTGTAGCACATCAGTCCAGCACCTCTTTACTCTCTCCACTGCTAGTGTGAGGCCTGAGGGATGTGGAAAGTCTCTTCCCTGCTGTGAACTAATGAAATGAATGACAAAAGTGTCTCTTCTTGCTTTCACTTCTGCTCCCTGGAAGGTTTTCATCTGTATTCTCCCTCAAGCAGAGGCAGAGCTGGAGATGCACCACACTCTTCATGTGCACCAAACCCTCCAGCCTAAATCCCTGCTGTTTGTCTCTGAACTAGTCGACCTTTTAGCTAAGCTGGGATCATTTTAATATATTTTGTATGTGTGTGCCTGTGGCTTAAAAAGGAAAAGCATCGTGGAAACTCAGAGAAGCCTGATCTCAAATGTTACAGTGAGGCATTTACTTAAAATCTTGCAGGAAAATGTCACCCAAAGACCTCATCTATTAAGCCTGCCTGGACTTTGAGCTGAGGGTCCCACAGTGCCCAAGATGTGAAGCCCACAGGTTGTCTCACTCCTTTTTATGTTGACCCAAGTGTTTTTCATCTTTACTTTTTTCCAATTGCAACTGGGGGCCACTAGGAATTTTTCATTTTCATCCTACTCCTGTCTGATTTGTGTTTTGTTTTTTTTTTTTTTTTCCTGAAGGGCATGGAAAGCAATAGGGAGAAAGCTCTGCAAGAAGCAGATGTTAAGAGACAGCATCAGCTTTCCTCTTGTTGAGGTCCAAGCAGCCAGCCCCCAAAAACCTGTTAGAGCATCTTACTGAGTCAGGTAATGTTGGATTGATTCAAGCCTTTAAGATCAGCTCCCAGTGGACTCATTCTAGATGGGCTCTCCCTAAAATCAGAAGTGTCTAAGGTGAGTTAGGAGGTAAAATCCTGGGATGTGCAGGGCTTTTTTAAAGGATGCTGAACTTGAAAAACAAGGAAGTGAGGGAGAAAGATGTGCCAGAACAAGGGAGATATATCTGCTTTGTTGCTGACAATATTGACTGCATCATTACTTGCAGGCATGGCAGTGCATCCCTTCCTACACTCAGCATATCACAAAATAAAGTATTGCTGGTTTGGGTGAGCAATAAATGATTCCCAATAGCTGGGTGTTATTGGTTGCCTTGGGCTGAGCTGGTTTCAGGAGAGTATTTTAACTCCAAGCAGTTGATACACAGAGGATGCACTGCCTCTGATTTTCACAGCAGAAGAACGTGCTGAGATTTCACAGTGTGAGCATGTCGATGTGTGGGGTCAGCCAAGTGGGCAGAGCACACCCAGAGCAGAGCAATGACCACATCCCCCAGCACCTGTGTCCCTGAGCAGGTTTGATGGAACAGTTCCAGCTAAAAATGAGGAAAAACTTCTTTGGTGTGAGAGTGATGGAGCACTGGACCAGGCTGCCCAGAGGGACTGTGGAGTCTCCTTCTCTGGAAAGATTCCAAACCTGCCAGGACATTGTGATCTTGAGCAAGCTGCTGTGGCTGCCCCTGTTTCAGCAGGGAGGTTGGACTGGATGATCCACAGAGATCCCTTCTGTCCCCCACCATATTGAGATTCTGTGATCTGAAAAGCAGAACACACCAAGATATGTATGATGATATTGGTAAAAGAATTACCCTGAAAAAAGATCAATCTCTGGGAAGGCACAGCTGGGAGATGATTTGTCCTGACACCTTTTCTAGTCCTGTCTTCTATGTATTGCATGGTCAGATCACAGAATGAACCAGGTTGGAAAAGACCTCTAAGATCATTGAGACCAACTTATCACCTAACACCTTCTAACTAACCCATGGCACTAAGTGCCTCATGTAGCCACCTCTTACACACTTCCCAGGATGGTGACTCCACCCCCTCCCTGGGCAGCCCATTCCAATGCCAATCACTCTTGCTGGCAAGAACTTCTTCCTAACATCCAGCCTGAACCTGCCCTGGTGCAGTTTGAGGCTGTGTCCTCTTGTTCTGTCCCTGGGTGCCTGGCAGAAGAGACCAAAGAGAGATCCAGGCCTTTACTTTGGTCAAACTCCTTTGACATTCATGGCTGTCCTGCATGATAGACCCTGTGGTGTTTATCTCAAACAGCTATATTAGCTGGACACATACAGGAGGTATCAACTGCTTTAGTTTAGCAATAAAACCAGGTTTTGGGTCCCCTGAGCTATTACTGCAACAAGTCCAGCTCAGATTCCTCACGGCAATAACTGCTTTTCACTCTGTACCAGGCAATGAAGTGTTCAGCACACAGCCAGTGGAGCTGCTGTGTGCTGCTGCACTCAGGGTTTCCCTTTGGAATTTTTCTGGTTTATTTCAGTTAACAAACACACAGAGAAGGGACCGAGGAGTCCAAAGGGAGAGTTTGCACTTGCTGCAGCTGAGGACCTCAGTGCTGGCACCTCCTGAGCATGCACAGGGGAGGCTGTTACTCTGTTTCTAAAGGATTCGATCTGCTTTTGCAGCCTTGGCTCTGCTGCGTTGCTTCCAAGAGCTCCGCTCAGCGGTGCCTGCTCCGAGCACAGCTCACTGCTGGGGAGCAATCCGACTCCAGCTCCCAGCTCAGCACCATGCCTTTTCCCACTGCACCACATCACCACTTCTCAGGGAGTCCCAGGAGGCACAGATGAATCTCATTTTCTTCCCCCCCTTCCCAAACAATCCTTGTATGTCAGTGTGCCTGGCAGTTCTGAAATGCCAATGAAAAAGCAGCAGACCAACAATCTTTACTGCTTTTTCCCAGTGGCCTTCTCATACATTTGAAATGCTCCCAGATCTTTGTTAAACATCTTGAATTTGAGGAAACACCCAAAGCAGCAGGCAAGCTTTGTGCTCTCTCCTAGTATGAGTCTTTTTGTTAAATGCTGGAAATGCCATGGGCTTTCTCCCTGGCCAAATCTCACCAAACAGCAGGATGTTTTTTTCAGACACCTCTCTCTACCTTGTCCCTTACACCTAGAAAGACCCTTTCCTTACACTGTGGAGACCAGGGCTGCAGGATAGAATGGTTTGGGTTGGAAGGGACCTTAAAGATCATCTAGCTCCAACCCCTCTGTTGTGGGCAGAGACACCTTTCATTAGACCAAGTTGCTCAAGGCCCCATCAAACCTGACCTTGAACACCTCCAGGGAGGGAGTATCTCCAACCTCTCTGGGCAACCTGTTCCAGTGTCTCACCACTCTGCAGCAGGTCACTGGGATGCAGCAAGATCAGACCCAGAGAGGTTCCCATTGGAAATTTTCCTGGGACATCCTACACTAGATTTGAGTCTACTCTGTGCAGCTTCAGGAGACTCAAAAACTCAGCACTTTGTGTCTTCAGAAGAGCACTGTGACCTGCTCTAAAGTACATATTGTATGTGCTCTTCAATCTGGCTTGTTCCTGCTATTCTTCCCTCTAAGAGCCCACATCCTCCCATTTTTCACAGCACTGTCAGCCTGGATTTGCCTGAGCCTGAGCTGCTTGGGAGCCTGTGTTGCCATCCCTCTGGTTGTGTAAGGAGAGCATGCTAACAGTGGTCTGTAGCCTCTGCAAGTGATGAGAAGGTCCCTCCTAATTATTCTCAGAATGATAATCTGGATTCTCAGCACAAGAAGGACATGGATGTGATGAAGTGGGTCCAGAGAAGCCACAAAAAAAGGTCTTAGGGCTGGAGCACCTCTCCTAAAAGACAGGTTGAGAGCATTGGGACTGTCCAGCCTTGAGAAGACTGACTCCAGGGAGACCTTATGGCAACCTTACAGTACCTGAAAGGGGCTACAAGAAACCTGGCAAGGGACTGTTTATAAGGATATGTAGCAACAGGACAAGGGGCAATGGTTTTAAACTAGAGATGGCTAAATTTAGATTGGACATTTGTGGTCCAGAGGAGGCCACCAAGATGCTCAGAGGGCTGCAGCAGCTCTGCTCTGAGGACAGGCTGAGGGAGTTTGGACTCTGCAGCCTGGAGAAGAGAAGGCTTCGAGGAGACCTAAGAGTAGCCTTCCAGGATCTGAAGGGGGCTACAGGAAGGCTGGGGTGGGACTATTGACAAGGTCTGGGAATGCCAGGACAAGGGGCAATGGGCTTGAAGTGGCAGAGGGGAGATTGAAAGTGGATGTTAGGAGGAAGTTGTTTACAGTGAGGGTGGTGAGACACTGGCACAGGTTGCCCAGGGAGGTTGTGGTTGCTCCCTCCGTGGAGGTGTTCAAGGCCAGGTTGGATGAGGCCTTGAGTGCCCTGTGCTAGTGGGAGGTGTCCCTGCCTATGGCAGGGGGTTGGAACTCAATGATCTTTGAGATCACTTCCAACCTTACCATTCTCCGCTCTCTAGGTTGTGGCTGCTCCCTCCCTGGTGGAGGTGTTCAAGGTCAGGTTGGATAAGGTCTTGAGTGACCTGTGCTAGTGGGAGGTGTCCCTGCCTATGGCAGGGGGTTGGAACAAGATGATCCTTGAGGTCCCTTCCAACCTTACCATTCTATGATTCTGTGATTGGGATGAAATTCTTTGCTCTGTAACAGGTTGCCCAGGGAGATGTTGGAAGCCTCATCCCTGGAAACATTCAAGGTGAGGCTTGATGTGGCTCTGAGCAGCCTGCCCTAGCTGATGCAACCTGCTCTGCTGACTACAAAGGGGTTGGACTAGGTGACCTTTAAGATCCCTTCCAACCCAAACCATTGTATGACTCTATGACTCTTACAAGCCTAATGTAACAGTTAGAATAAGAAATTGATAGTTTGACATATGAGGAGGTTTGAGAATATGCTTTAAAAAGGGGAGACTTATAAGAAATGAAATACACATCCTGCTGAAATATGAGGAGATCACTTTATCCATTCATCTTTTATTGGAATAAAAGGGCATTTGCAGGTATTGAGTTAGCTGCACGACATGGCTCAGGCTGAGCTGTGAGCAGGCACAAAAAGCAACATTTTGGTCAGATGTATCATTGCTTCAAGATTACATTAAAAGGCAATTTAACATATTTAAATAAAATCAGTTTAGAGCAAAATATGGATGGTAAATAGAGGCAGCAGAGGGGAAAATCCCACCCTCACTACTAAGCAACCAACCCAAAACCTGAGTGCCTGGTCCTGTCACAGCTTGTCCCTTCCCTCCTGCTGCCCATGCTGAGACCTGACTCAGGACATTCAGCACATAACTGCTTTAGCTTCTGCAGCAGCAACTCAGAGGTTTAACCTGGCTTTGTCCAGCCTCAGAGAATGACAGAAGAAGGGAGCTGAAGACAGGAAATAGAACTGAGTACTTCTGTTTGAGGGATGAATCCTTGATCCTGTTCTGACTTCTGGATTTAATCACAAAATATTTAGGAGAAAGTGATGCTTCTAATCCAGGAGAGGTGCAATACTCTCATGTTTGGGTCCTGATGGGGTGACTTTCTTCTTCTAGTGCTAAAAGTCAATTACAGAGGATGAAGGAAGATTTCTTTATAGAGTCTTAATTTGCCTAATTGCCATCTTCCTTGCAAGTGTGATGCTCATGGCAGTCTCAGAAGGCAAGAAGCTATTTTCACTCTTTGCTTAACTCTTCTAAGCTATTAGCAACTGAGAAGTTGTGATTAGTGCTGCAAGTTCTCCTGTAAAACAGTTACCCAGTGAATCATCTTCACTGACAAGCCTCTGCCCACCTTCCCACCAGCATCACCATGTGATATCCTACCATTAAAACTCCTCCAGGGACCACTTATTTCACAGAGACAATTCATTTCTTCCTATCCTACCTGTTAGGGAGCTGCTATACTCAGCTCCATGGCAAGCAGCAGCTGCTGATAGAGGTGTCCCCTCCAGACCTTGAAGCAGCTAGGGTGGTGTCATGGATAGGGCTTCAACAGTTTCCACATCAGAGAGCCATGAGAAACAGTCCTGCTGGCCCCAAGCAGCTGGCAAAGCTGGAAGGAAAGAAATGTGCTCCCAAATTCCTGAGTATCCACTGTCTTTACAGTGAGGGTAGTGAGACACTGGTACAGGTTGCCCAGGGAGGTTGTGGCTGCTCCCTTTCTGGAGGTGTTCAAGGCCAGGTTGGAGGAGGCCTTGAGTGACCTGTACTAGTGGGAGGTGTCCCTGCCTATGGCAGGGAGTTGGAACTGGCTGATCCTTGAGGTCCCTTCCAACCTTACCATTCTATGATTCTGTGCAGAAGGATCTGAAATGGTGGTTTGGGGGCTTGCCTTAGCCTGCTCCAGCATGTGCTGGTTCGAGGCTAATTGGAATATTTTACTGAGAGAAATGAAATCCTTAGCTGTGAGAAGAAAGAAAAACAACAACAGTAACCTGTATCACTCATTCTTCTGCTGAGAAACACAATCAGTCAAAATAGAGCTGAGACACTCACTGCTCACATACTGCGCAGCGAGTTCTCAGCTCTTCTGCTCCTTCACTCTGGCAGTCTGTGGCTGCTTTCTGTCTTAACTCTAATCCAACTTAACCCTTCACTTCCTCTAACCTCCTCATCTTTTTGACATCTCACCTCACTCCTCTCCAGATTTATCATGTGAGATACAGAGGGATTGATCTGGGTATTGTTGAAGGGAGGGAAAGAGGGAAAAGGTGGGGGGGAGGAGGTTTGTGTTGGGAGCCTCCTGGCAATCTGATTGTTTTGGAGGGTATTTTGTCTGTCTGTGTTACTTTTAACTTGTATATAACTGTATATTGTGCATATATCTGCTTGTAAATTGTGAGAAGATGAAATATAGCTTCAGTCCTTAACTTCCAGCTGGCTGAGTCTAGTCTGGGTGATTTCATTGTGTGTGTGGGGTGCGTAACTCCCAAACCATCACACAGCAGGATCAGGAGAATGCTTCCCCAACATGAGTGCTTTTCTCTAGTGCCTGGTGAATATACCACTCCTGGCCTCAGCTCTCTGCCCAAATCAATGCACAGCGATGCAAAAATCAATGCACAGCAATCTGCAGCACTTTACCCATGTTGCATCTCATCAGGAGGAGAAAGAAGGAGCAGATCCATCCAGAGAGACTTGAATAGACTGAGAGTTGGGCACAGAGGTACCAAATGAGGTTCAACAAGGACAAGTGCAGAGTCCTGCATCTGGGGAGAAGTAATAAACTGCAGCAGTACAAGTTGAGAGATGATCTGCTGGAAAGTAGCCCTGTGGAGAGGGACTTGGGAATGCTGGTGGAGAACATCCATGGCACAGCAATGTGCCCTGGTGGCCAAGAGGGACAATGGGATCCCAGGGTGTATTAAGAAGATCGAGGGAAGTTCTCCTCCCCTCAAGTCTGTCCTGGTGAGAGCTCATCT
>VWYK01035295.1:301-11234 GCA_013399775.1 Semnornis frantzii
TGTTTCTTAGGTAACATGTTCATCTTGTAAAGCAGCAGTTCTCAGGATATCATCAGGGCATGGGTTTTTTTTTTCCCCCTTCATACAAATTAACATTATTTTTTTTTTCCCCCCTTCATACAAATTAACATTAATTTGCAACACAATGTTTTACCAGTGTTTTCCCAAATGATTCAAGATCACCTTAGAATGTTCTCATGAATGCATTCATTCATCCTTCTGGGATCCCAGATTTTTCAGTGACCCTGGAAATTCGAGTTACAGATCAATAATAAAAGAATACACGTGTGCAAGCACAGTTTGCCTCTACCTACCTTCTACTAACATTTTAGCATCTGCCCAGTTACTGCAATGTAGATTGTTGTTATCAAACTTGTTTACCTAAATGTGTTTAATTCTCTCCAGGCTACAAAACTGTACAGCTGCAGAGCTCCGCTTCTGCTCCAAGAGTTGCTGTGGCAGATGCAGCTGCTTGACAGGCATGTTAGTGGAAGAGATGTTAAAGATAAGCCATGGGACTTCTTGTCAGGGAATGTTGCCCACAGAAGTGGACTGAGAAAAAGAAGGTATTAATTTAGCTACTAGACAGTCAGTCTTTGTGGGTAATTGATAATACACATACTTTAAGAGAATGACTCCTCTACTTGGGGAAGTGCTTGAGGATGAAGAAAAGCAGGGGCCATTAATTTCACCAAGCATTCAAGGATTCCATGTGTCTCCCCTCCCTCATGGCCCAATGGCAAACCTATAGAGTGCACTAACAGTTGATTTTGAAACTTGAGAGAGAGAAAAAAAGAAAAATCTTTTTTCTAAGACAAATTTTAAAGGCTAGGAGGAAAGTTTGATATCCATTTTCTGTGTGTGAACGTGAGGCCTGAATGCTGTTTAAATAGTTCTGAAAACGTACCCATAAAACCCATAATAGTCAGAGGAAGGGCAGAAGACCAATTATCTTCTGAAATCACAGAAAGAGATTGAGTTCTTATTCTCAGTTATCTACAGTTTAGGCAAAAGTCAGATTGTCAGCAAGACAAATGTGTTACATTGATTCTAATAATGCTCAAAATGATTGTGCTAGTTTACTGCAGACTTGTAAATTAGCTCTAGGTTGGTGGAAAATTCACTCAAAACAATCATCTCTCTTGAGTGAGACTGTGACAAATTCTGACATGCTCCTTAAATTTCCTGTGACGAAGTACTCTGTTATGAATGTCTGATTACTGGATCTGAGGAGTAATCAGTTATTACTGATCACCTTCTCACAGAAATCCCACATGATAGATTAGGCTGAGTTTTCTGTAGTGTCATGAGAATAACTGTTAAGTTTCTGCCTGAGCTTCATGGCTGCTCCATCATATTAGGTATGCTGGCTGTACTCTGAAGATGGAAAAAAAAAGCTAGAACCAAATTCTCTTTGCAGTCTGAAAAGAAATCAGATTATTTTGCAGGGTGGTGTACTTTAAAGACTTCATAGTTTTGCAGCTGTTCCTGGTTTGGAGTAAAATTTAAGGATTATGAACTACAGTATCACAGGGGTTTTACAAGGACTGCACACTAGAGGGAAGTAGCATCCAATGCAGAATATACCACAAACTTTTGGGGATCTTCCAGGCAGTATGGTAAGTAAAGCTAGGGTTTCCACAGCTGCTTGATTTCAAAATAGAAGGAAAGCATATCTTCTAATATGACAATATATTCTATGTTTTCTTTAGATGTTAATCTGTATGTGACAAATTTTAAGTGATGTTATGAATATGGTAAACAGGATCCACTTATCCGAAAGCTCAGATTATGTTTGCTGTACATAAGGTGACTGTAGAGTAATTCTGGTGACTGCAGAATAATTCTAGTGACTCTAGGAGAAGGAAACCAGGCAGACATCCATTTAGCAGCACTCACAAAATAATTTCTTAGTCTTCTGCAGTTTTATGTGTGCATTTGGCAATAGAAAAGCCCAGATAAGAGCATACAGTGGACAAAGGTCCTCCAGGAATTGGGACTAAGGCATGTTTGTCAGGTGTCACCAGAGCTCTCTCGTTTTGAGTGCAGAGTTGAAAACACACCAGGGCAGAGATACCTCATTTGGACATAAATATCCATCCTAAGCGACACCAACTTCAGTTGTCGGCTTTCCTGTTCAAGCAACTGGTGCTTTGCATCAAAGCACTGATCCAGCTTGGAAACAAGTTTCCAGTTTCTTGCTGAAACAGTTCCCATATTCAGTCCCTCACTTGGTATCACAAGCAAAGTGTACCTACTTAGTTCCACGTGCTATTGGATTAGGAGAGACAGCACCAGGGCAGAAATGAGCAATAAGGGGTAGAAATGTTTAAATCTGCAGGTGCAGTAAAGAAATCAAACCAGACTGGAGATCACAGGACAGCAGCTCTCAAAGCAAAGCAAGAAGGGGCAGGAGTGGGTGGCTAAGAGAGACACAGAGAGGGGGTTTGGCAACACAAAGCCCAGGGACAGAGGGAATTGGAGACTTGCAGTTTGAGAAATAGTGTACCTGTAATAGGAGAGAGCAGAATATAACATGCAGAGGAGACAACAGATGATAGAAAAAATATATACAGTTAGAGAACTGCCCTCTTGATAAGAATGGTTAATCAGTAGGGCATTTTCTGGTCTGAAAACTTCATGTGACTTACCTGAGATAAAATACTTGAAGTGTAGCAGCTGAGAAGGATATGCTTGGAGAATTCAGAAAGCTGTTGGAGAAACTATTAGTTTGAACCATGACAGGACCTTTTCATCATTTTCATTCTTGCCATGAGACACGTTGAGGGAGTATATACACTTAGGATACTAATTACTAAAAGCCTAGCAGGCCAGACCTAGATTGCCTTGTGAAAACAAATTTTCTGAAGGATCAAAACATTAAGAGATTTCAAATGCTAGTGAGTTATGATGCTTGTCAGTTTTCAATATCAAGTAATGATAAAACCAAGTGGCTGTAACAAATTATTTTGTGTCCAGCTGAATAAATAATGACTCTCCACCCCAAAAGTGCTGCTGTTTAAAGTTTAGTTGTTGCATCACAGTTTCAGTTTACTGGTATGAACTATGTTTTATTATGCTGTGTGATAATTCACCTCATAGTCACTTTCATTTTTATGAAAGTAAAATTAATTGGAAATAATGAATTCATCTCTTCCAGCATGAAAACCCTACGTGAGTAGGAATTTGTGGGCCATCGAAAATATTTTTTACTGGAGAGCAAAGCCAGGTCTGATTAAATAGCTATTAATGGCAGCTCCTGATTGAATCTTGCAAGGGCCAGATGAGAGCTAAGTCATATTGTACTGGGAAAGCAGGAAGAATTTTTTAGTTTAAGTAGGCAGGATTAGTTTTTGGGGTTGGGTGTTTTCAGTTGGTTTGTTGTTGTGGTGTGTGTGTGTGTGTGTTTGTTTTTTGGGGTTTTTTGGAGTTTTTATTCTTTTTTCATTTTTTTTTTTTATTTTTGCAACAAAGTAGTTGGCAACACATGGAAATTTAAAAACTTGTAGGTAAAGAGGATAGTATTATTGCTGTCTATATCTTAACCGCTCTTCCTTTGAGAAAGAGGTGTTCCCCAAGTCATCAAAGGAGGAGGAATTTTAAATGATGTGTTTCCATTGAAAGCCTTTTCTCTTGGAGACTAATTTCAGGCATCAGGCAGTGAGACATTTTTCTGTGGTCACATTTTTATCTCTATTATACTAGAGCAAAACAAAAAAACAATAACAAAGAAAAAAATTCTTGTACAACAGCAGGCAACCTCTGGAAATACAAATGTCTAGTGTCTTTTGTGTCCTCCCTGTTTTGAGATTTCTCAAGGGGGATGGGATTTTGTGTATTATTTTTATAATGGACCAAACCAGCAACAGCAAATTCCCTTCAGTCCTGTGGATTTAAATTTAGTAGCCAAGGAAAACAATCAGAAGCTGTAAGAACTGGTTCTTTTATCTGTTTTTAATTAGTGACTTTAAGGTTGCTTGATACACATGTGTCGTGGTAGGCCTAGGCAAGCCAAATTGGGTTTATACCTTTCCTGGCTTGCCCAGACATATTTTTCTGCTTTCCTCCTGCTGTTTTGGGGGAGAGCAACGGCGGGAAAAGGGACAAAGGGCCTGGCGCCACTGAGTCTGGGGTCCCTTGCCTGACCAGACCCTGTGGTAAACAGGGTGCACGGGGCAGCCTTGTGCAGGGCCCGTGTTCTTCCCGAAGAAGGGTGGAGCAGGCCTATGGTTCCACCTAATATGGGCAAATCTTGGCTAACTGCCATTTCATTGGCTGTCCAGTGTCCAAAGGGCATTGATCTCGGGCTGTATTGCATAAAAGGGAGGTCAGCAGAGAGCACGCTGCCTTTCGCCTTCTGCCTTTCGCCTTTCGCTAGCCTTTAGCCTTTGCCATTACACGGTGTGCCGTGCCCGTGCCCGTGCCTGTGATACCGCCATGCCTACACGCATTTGGCCTGCACCGCCAGCGTGACTGGAAGACGTCCTGCCTATACCTGAAAGCCTTCTGCCCAGACGGAAGCCCTGGAGAGAATATCATCCAGAGAACCAGGAACAGGTCAGAGATCGTCTGCCTCCTTCCCCAGAAGCCCAGGGGTGACTCTAAAGCCACTGACGGCTACCGACAGTAACCCCGCCTTGGGTACTGTCAGATAATAATTTTGTGGGTAAATGCCAAAGCCTCTTGTAATTATTAATTGCCTTCTGCCCTAAGCAGAAAGTTGCTCCTTTATGTCCTATGCTTACCTAGTGAGCAAGCGGTATACTGACCGCAAACCCTTCTCTTCCAGTTTATATCGAGTTTAATTAATGTATATATTAATAACTATTTCCAGATCCTGTTATAACCTGTACATAGTTTCCATAGAGTTGCAAGAACCTGTTAATATTATTATTAAATGGTGATCGGGGTGATGCGAGTTCTGAATATTTAATATTAATAAACTGTTAATATTTTTATATATCGTCTCGCATTAATTAATTTACCCCATCCCTTTACAACATGGTTATGGTTTTCGGCATGTGCAGCTCTTTACAGTTCAACATCTTTCAATTTTCTCATTTCAGATCTCTGCTTGCAAGTGTTACACTGTGTACCTATTTGTAGAAGGATCAGTGTATATGTTAAGACAGTTTTTAGACAGCCCAGATAGACACTAGGATAAACATACATATGCTGGCCTAAACAGTTATGCAAAATCAGAAGCATCAAAGCCTTTCTGCTTTCTTAGCTTTGGCGGGTCCTTGTGTCTGACAAGTCAGACATTCTGGCTCCTCAGTGGAGTCTTCTGATACAAAATGTGTCTGCTGGAGGAGAGACCAAACAACATGGTGTTTAAAAATGTATAAAATCATAATTTGTTTAGGAAAGATAATAATTCCAAACATGAATCACTTTACTACGGTCCATCTTGCTCTGAACTGCCTTCTGATGGTGGCTTGTAGTAGATGTGTCAAAAACTGCAAAGCAGATACATGTAAAATAATGTTTTCACATCCTCCTTCTTGCCTGAGGTTGAACCTTAAACTGCCCTACTTAGATATCAACTTAAACCTAGAGAATGTGATTCAATTTTCCTTTCAGTATTCTTGCAATTCAGGATATCTTTCCATTAACGTATAGAAGTCCAATCCCAACTGATGCAAGATGGACTCCTATACACACATCTTTGTATCTACAGTACCTAGTGGCAGAGAGTTTTACAGTCTAATTGTGCACAATGAAAGCATTTATCCAGTGATTTCAATTCCACCACAATTCCACCATCTTTCATTTTCATTAGCTTTCCTTTTACTCTTGCTTTATGATGTGTGTGGAATGGTAATGTCAGATCTATCTTCTCTGTCATTTTTTGAACATGCCCTTTTCGTGTCCTTTGTTATTTGTCTCTTTTCTAAGATAAACTGTCTAAGTCTCACAGTCTGTCTTTGTGTGAGAGTTTCTATATGCTTCTATTATTTTTATTGTCCTGCTGTAGTATGGCATATAGCATTCCAGAGGAGGCTGGATTAGAATGTACTGCACGTCATTTTCCACTCATACCTGATGCATCTTAATGTGATAACAGCATGAACAGAGGCTCTTGCTGAACTTGTGTTGCAATAGCCAGGTCCAAACCTTTAAGGAGTAAAAATAGTTTAAATTTCTTCCTTCCCTTTTGCCCCTTTTTGCCCACTGCCTATTCAGCCAGCGTGGTCAAAATTCCCTCAGAATTCTTCACAGCTTTTCCCCGAGTTGGATGTGCTGCTTCCAAGTACAACTACCTCATTGTTCATCCCCACTGCCATTAATAAATATATTAAACAATGGATTGAATATGAAACCTTGGGGCATTTTACTGGTCAATACATTATACTTGTCACAAATTATTAGCTTGTGAAACTATGATGCTTTGGATCATTAATCCTCTTTAATATTTGCCTTGTTACTATATTTTATTGACAACAGAAAAACAACATTTCTGGTGCTATGCACATATTTTATTAAATGCAGAGAGAAAACTTGAACAAAACCTACTTGCTAATCTTTTGTTAAATCCTTTTTTACTTGGAGCAATGTTGGTAGTTTCATCACAACAAAATAAATTGGTTTGATTTTTTTACATGCTGAAGCAAGAGTGAACATTTCACTCAAAGATGGCAAAAGTTCAATATGAAATCGTATTTTATTATTACACATTAGCACTGCTGCTCCTCTTTCCCTATAAAATGCTAATTGTGGTATTAGACAACTCTAATTCCAGTTCAGGCTCTGAGCTTAAGTTTTTTCCTTTATTCTATTTGGAAAGATAAACCCAAATATAAGCCCGGAGGACCTTGATCACTGCTGTTGGAATCTAATGAGCTCTAGCTAGGTTATGGGTCTCTTAAATTAGCAAACAGCCCCACAGTCTAACAATGCCATCTGGTTTTAAGATGAATTCTGCTGCATCCATAATTTCCCTGAAACTGGTGCCTAAATGCACCCCTTGATCCTGACAGATGAATACTGAGGGCTCCGTATCTCTAAAAATGCACTAAGACAAAAACACTATTTGCATATAAACTGTATTAATATGATCATGAGAAAGGATATGGACCTTTCCTTCATTTTAAAATTAACTTCCATCTCTTGGAAGGCATAAGGAATGACAGGTGATGCCTTGTATGTAATGACAAGAATCATGCATTTTTTTTCTAAACAGAATGAAGGTCCTCCCTGAGGGTATCCCTGCCTATCCCCTTAACAAGGGGACCTGTTTGTTCTCCCATTGCCTTGCCTTATTCCAGTAGAATTACCTAGCTTATCCTGTTAGGCTGGTACTTGTGCATACGTGGGTGCTTGTTCTCTTAAAGTCACTACTATTTCCATGTGTAAATTCTTGTTAGTCACAACTAGAAAGAGAGCAGGTAGACAAAAGGAAATACCAGATGTGAAGTGTTTGTAGGGTATGTGATAGAGGTGCCATTAAGAGAGATGCTGTACATGGGAATCTTATCTAGCTTGTCTTCTGTGGCAGTGAAAGTGACTAAACCTTTATTCTAATTGGAATGCAACAGACTAGTGTTCCTGGATTATCTTTTTCTATAATCAAGAGACAAGGTGACCTGACAAGGTGAAGAAGAAATATTTTTAATTGTCTTGATGGACTTCACAATCTCTTCTACTAAGAATGATCTGGCTTTAAAACCTCTATCCCTGGTGGGTGGAGTAAACCTGAAAGTCATCTTCTAATCTTTTGCCTTACTAGCAAGGTGCTTCTGATTCTGAAGCCTGGTTGACACAGAAGGTCTCCAGTGGCTTATAGATCTGTGATGGTGCATTATGGGCTTGTCAGGACAGATGAAGTCACTGCTCAGGTTTCATATGCTTTTCTGCCCTTTTGTACTGAAATGCAAAATGCACATGAATAAACACTCTTGTTAACAGTCTCCTTGTCCCCTGTTATATCCTTTGCAAATCAAGTTGAAGTGGAAGGCATTTAGAAATGTGGTTACTTTGCTAAACTGTTCCTTAATGACCATTTCAAAGACAGCGGTGCCTGAACTCTTGACATATAATTAGTATTAGGTTCCAAATAATTGTTTTCCTCTCAGAGGAACTAGGGGAGATGGTTACATGTCTTTATTTTTCTATTGCTCAAATCTGAGAACTGAACTTTAAAAAGCTACATAGATAATTGGTATCCTGTAGACAGTACTAGATATCAATATAACTCATATGAGTTAGGTTTTAGTATTCATCCACCTTTCCTTCTTTCCAATCATGTACTTTTAAAGTAGTAGTTTCTAGTGATACCTATTTGGAGTTTCTTTCACCTTTTTGGCATAGATAAAGTTGGTGGTGCAAAGTATAATCTTACACCTGGAGGCCAGTCATTACATTTCCCTTCTTAGGCCACTGAATATTCACCATCTGCTTAGTTCTTTCTCATTAATGAGATAATGATGCATTCTGTTGTGGTTCTCCTACCCCTCAACAAATACAATTTTGAACTGGATCATCAACTGCAGTGAGATCATTTCTACATAAACATTACTTTCCAGATGTTGAAATTCATTCTCTTACTGCAGTAGAAACAAACACAGAGGTAGTTAGATTACATTTTACATTTAAAGCAAATAACCTGTGGTGTAATTAGACAATTCCACCCCTACAGCTGGGAGTCATTCAGTGTCTGAGTGTACCAAGACAGAATCAGTGCAAGAAGTTCATAAATACATTAGAAATGAAAGTAAAATAAAAGGGATGCTGAATATCATTTAACTAGGATAAAGGAAGACAATAAAAATTTTAGGGGTGCCAGGAGGATACTGCTTCTCTAGGATGTTTTCTTTGAAATCTTCTGTGCTAAATAGCGCATGGAGGGCTACTTCTAGAACAGGCAAGGTCATTCTGATATTGCAGAGCAAATAAAATTGTTTTTTAGTCTCAACTATTCTATGTACTGAATAACAAATTAACCCATCTTTTATTGTTTCTCCATTTGTGAAATTTGGATTAGGCTTTTTTATAAGCACATTACAATACTTAGGTGAAAATTGTTCTGTTTGTAACAAATACAATCATTCTAGAGGTCATGAAGTATCCAGATTATGCTTTCTTGTGTTTGGTCAACTACATCAGTAAGTGCATGAAATTATGGGTTACAAAAAGCTAAAATGGATTAAAAAATGTGGGTAGGAAATGGTCCCAATTCAGCTGTCCCCAGGTTCCGTCAAAGTTTGTCAACTGAAGGTATAGCACCTTTCAGAAACTCTTTGTATTAAGTAAGATCAGATCCAAAGAGCTGAAATTCAGAAAAATATTCAGGATTACCTACAGCCTGGGGGTGCATGTAAGAAGCAAGCAACATTAGTGCAAATAGCCCCTGAGGCAGGTGAAAATGGAATTGTAACTCATGTGATGAGAGTTCTGTACTGCTAATAAATTCATGTCAATGTGCATGTGTATCTCTGAGTATCTGTTGCAATTTATATGTATGTATTTATTTGTTAGTGGCTTCAGACATAATTCATCTTTCTCAAGAGCAGAGTCAAACTTTTACAAAAAATATTTAAGAAAAGAGCAAAAGAGGGTGAATGTTGAAGTAAATGGAAAGTTATCTCCTGGTAACTGTTCAGCAAGTGATTTTCTCTTTTATACTATATACACAACATTTAATTTGTGATGTACTGTATGGGTTTCACGGATATACTGCTGTGGCAGTGCTAGGTTTTGGATCGGATGGTGTTGGAATCCTACATCATTGCTTGGTGTTATGCATTCAATAATGCTGGAGTTATTGGGCAGTTTTAATGATAAAGTATAAAGTTGTGCTTCAGTTCCTCTTTCTCTCTTCCCTTTCTCTTTCACTCATTTTGAATTACTTTGGAACAGTGAATCTGCAGAAGAGGGGACAAGTCAACTCAATGTGTCTGAGTGCAGACAGCTCAGCAGTAACACTAGGACATCTTTACATTCTGCAGTTGTGAAGTGTCAGGATCTGAATCAGAAAAAGCTTTTTCTTGACTTGGTCTGATTTCTCTTTCAAAATATGACATGTGAAACTGCAGCTTCTCTTGCTTAAGCTCTCCAAGGCAAGAGGAAATATGTAAAAATAAAGGGTAGGTGCTTTTGATTTTTGCACTGCTGCAGATTTAGGCTCTCATAGATGAATTCAGAGCGCTATCCATGGAATAGTATTTCCGGACTGGTTCAAATAAGTATAATTCTAGGGAATCAATAAAACTATCAGTACTTTTATCAGCTGAGAATCTCTTTTGTGAACCAAATGACATTAAACTCAGAAGTACAGGGCAACTGAATGCATATCAAATTATACAAAATATGCATTTGGCCAAACGTGCACTGAAAACTTCATCCTTATAGGTTCAAGTATTACGTATATATTTTGCAGATTTATAAGGAAGACAGATGCTTTCTGATCCTGTCCAGGGTACATTGTTTTGGTGACTTTCATTAATTGTAGCTGCACATCTTTGAAACATGGACCAAAACGCCAAAAAAAATCATCACGCTTAGTGACTTTTCCATCCGAAAAGTGTGACTGTGAGCAGCATGCCTGTGGTAAATGGTTCCATCTTCTGTACTGGGGAAAACATTTTTGTTTCTGCCTCATTTCTCGGTAAAAGCCACATACATAATTTAGCAACAACCTCTCCCAAAATCTGTACTCACAGAAGTGTTGGGCTGCGGTCAACAGCTGAGTTGAGCTGGCATGGTAGAACTTCAGCTCCTCCTAAGCAGGTGCTGTGGGTATGCTCAAAGCTGGATGCGGCAGAATAAA
This sequence comes from Semnornis frantzii, assembly GCA_013399775.1. Lineage (NCBI taxonomy): Eukaryota > Metazoa > Chordata > Aves > Piciformes > Ramphastidae > Semnornis > Semnornis frantzii. Next base: position 11,070 of record VWYK01035295.1, read on the forward strand.
CCAGACAGCAACTCACACAGTGCCTGCTCACAATGCATCACATCCAACACTGTCACCTCAGGAGGGGGACTGGAGTTTCACTGTCTGTCTTATGCTGACTCCTGCTTGTGTTCTTACTTCATCTAAGTGAGGATAGTGAGAGACTAGAACAGGTTACCCAGGGAA
>VWYK01035298.1:555-12586 GCA_013399775.1 Semnornis frantzii
ACAAAAACAACAAAAAAGAAGCAGCACCCCTCTTCACCTATGTTTTTTATTCTGGCATAACATTTAAAACAGGAAAACATTCATTTTCATAGTTATTCAAAATGCTACTGATTTTCTTTTTTTTCTTAAATACGTATTTCTTGATTGTTGAAAACCTGCTTCCAGTCACTAAACCTACAGGTTCATGTTTGAATACTTTCTGAATGTATGCAACTCACAGTACCTTAAAGTTGGGCATTTTCAGTGTTTTAATAAAGTTTAGGCAGAAAGCAACTCCCAAAATATCTTGCAAAATCCAAGCCCACCTGAAAATGAGAACACATTTTTACACATTGTTCAAGCTACTGCTGGAATCTAAGTGCAGTAATTTAGATTTTGCTGAAAACAGCAAGATTGCAAACTGGATTGGAAAGGAAGAAAACAGTTTTTAGGAAGTACTGCTACCAAACTCGCAAAATACTAGTTTCAAGGTTGTCAATTTACAGTAGCCTCTGAGCATAAACCAGTTATTATTCTTCATCAATATCCTACAGAGAAAATGAGTTGAACAGAGGCCACAGCAGGGACGTTGTCTTCACTTGTATGATTGCTCATTTGACTGGAAGCTCCAGTTGTCATCTGGCTCAGGATGCTATTTAGGATTGTACTATTTGTGCATTTGAGGCCTCGGGCTTCAGTGGACCAGAGGACCATATTTTTGCACTTTTTTTTTTTTTTTCGCTTTTTTTTTTTTTTTTTTTTTTTAAATTCTGTGGCAATCATTAGCAATCAAGCTAGTTCTTCCTCATCTTCATAATTTTTGCTAACTTTAAATTACCACACAGTTAATTTGTATAACTTTGTTCTCTATTATTCCCATGCTTGTTAAGCTTCATAAATACTTTCATTACTTTTTTTGAAATCAGCACTGGAGTTTAGAAGGATGTTGTATTCTAACTACATGATGGGAAGTTCATTAATGAGAATTATTCATATTTCTCTTTTAAGTCAGAAACCAGCACTTACCTATCTTCATTTCGAAACACTGCCCAGACAACAGCTGCTGCTATGCAGAATGCAGCAAGAAAAATAAGCCTCACTTCGATACTTTTGTTGCAACATGCAATCCTAAAAGAAAATAATTAAGTTACAAAAGAAAGCATGTAACAGCCAAAACACATGCCTGGGCTATCACAGGTCCTTAAGCTGGCAAGGTGCTTTAATCCAGAGAACTTCTCCTTTACCCATTTGTTCTGTCCACACTCAGGTGGCATTATAACTGCCGTACCAATGCTTCTCTAGGTTGCATTACAAACATGCCCCCAGACTGTGAGTCATATTGAGCTTTGATGGCCAGGCCTCATTTTAGTAAACACACCCAGGAAAGGGAGAAAGCAAATGAATTCGTTTAATCCATTTCTGTCACACAACAATTACGCCAACAGAAGTATGTCAGCAAGAAAGAGTCATGTCATGACTCCAGAAAGGGGTGGTCGTGTGAAAAATCAATTTCAGGACACATAATACAAGATTAAAAATTAAATAGCTGTGTCTTGAAAGATTGCAAGCCAATTTCTGTTTCCACTGCCTACTCAGTTTTCTGGGACAGTTCTTGGACTGGTGTATGAAAGAAGTAATGCCTGTCCTGCAGCTTAGAGAAAACTTTCTACCTGGTCTCTACCTTAGGCTACTGGAACATCTGACACTAATATCCTGTATTAAGTAACATGCAAATGTAATCTTAGGTTTGCATTCTGATAAGCATTGTTCTTTTGGGGAAAAGCACCATTTGTTTGCACTAAGGTTCTTTTCAAGTGAACACTAGGGTTTTTTTAAGAGAAGGCAGAGAGGAAGAAGATTGGGACATTCCCACATTCACCAACGTCTGCAAGATTGTTAACTTAGAGTAGTAAGAGGTGGCTGGCTACCTGTACATCAGTAGCACTACCTGAGTAAGAACTGTAATTGCTTACTTCTAGCACAAAGAATATAAGCAATGTGTGGTTTTTGCAAGAGCAAGTTAAAACTTGGTCTGTCACAGATACAATACAGATTAACATCGGGAATAAAGCCTTCTGCTGCCTATAGCAGAGTACTTCAAACAGTATCAGATGTACAGAATGTCCCTAACAGAGGCCTTCGGTGAACAAAGTGGGCACACCTTACAGGCAATCAGAATTTTATAAAACCAAGCTCAGACAGCCAAGTATAGCCTTTCAAATCTGACTATAGCAATGCTTTCAAAGAAACGTAATGTTGCAAGTCTCTAACAACACTATTTTAACTGTAGACTATGCTATGGATACCCTTAATATCCATTATAGAAGCCTGTGGATTTTTTTTTTAACAATCCCACACACTAAGCCATACAGGAAACAATTTGTCAAGACTGTCCTCCTATCTTAACAAGGCCAAGTGTAAGGTCCTGCACCTGGGTAGGCACAATCCCAAGCACAAATACAGGCTGGGTGGTGAATGGCTGGAGAGTAGCCCTGAGGAAAAGGATCTGGGGGTCTTGGTTGATGAAAAGCTCAACACGAGCCTGCAGTGTGCACATGCAGCCCAGACAGCAACTGAGTCTTGGGCTGCATCAAGAGCAGTGTGGCCAGCAAGGCAAGGGAGGGGATTCTCCCCCTTTACTCTGCTCTTGTCAGACCCCATCTGGAGTACTGTGTGCAGTTCTGGAGCCCCCAGCACAGGAACGACATGGAAGTGTTGGAGCGGGTCCAGAGGAGGGCCACGAAGATGATCAGAGGGCTGGAGCAGCTCTCCTATGAGGACAGGCTGAGAGAGTTGGGGCTCTTCAGCCTGGAGAAGAGAAGGCTTCCAGGAGACCTTATAGTAACCTTCCAGTATCTGAAGGGGGCCTACAGGAAGGCTGGGGAGGGACTATTTACAAGGTCTTGCAATGACAGGACAAGGGGCAGTGGGTTTAAACTGGCAGAGGGGAGATTTAGACTAAATGTTAGGAGGAAATTCTTTACAGTGAGGGTGGTGAGACACAAACAGGTTGCCCAGGGAGGTTGTGGATGCCCCCTCGCTGGAGGTGTTCAAGGCCAGGTTGGACGAGGCCTTGAGTGACCTGTACTAGTGGGAGGTGTCCCTGCCTATGGCAGGGGGTCGGAACTAGATGATCCTTGAGGTCCCTTCCAACCTTACTATTCTATGATTCTATGATCTTCACACCACCTTGAGTAGCAATCCGGAAAACACCCAAAATAAACCTTACGTTTATAGTAACTGGAAGGTCTACAATACCTGCACTGCCCAAATGGTATCTCTCCTATTAGTGCTGCAAGACAGTTGTATAGGCTCATTGCAGATGCCAAGCAGAAGACTGATATTATAACGTACACTAAATAAAAACAATGAAAAGATGAGAATCAGCAACAAAATACAACTGAAAAAAATATCAAACAGGAATTGAATACAACAATGTACATCTGACAAACTGCTCAGTTATAGCACTGCTCACCACAGTCATTGGAGACTATGGTCAGCTGATTACAGAAAGTGAATTCCAAGTGTCTCTGCCTTGCAAGAATTATCATGAAACAAACACCAGAGTTTTGAAGTTTTTTTAATTGGGGGAGGGGAAACCACCACACATCTATTTTTCCTCCTTCTTCCTTAAAAACAGCTATGTGAACTATAACTGCTTTCATGTAATTCTGTTTATGGCTAAACCCAAAGTGCTATTTCACAACTAACATCTTTCTCTATTTCTGATAATACTTGTCATAGTAAGTTTTCTGTTTAATCACACTGTCTGCTTGTGCATACAAATTTCAGCATCCCCAAGATCTGACTGATGATTTAGGTGGCAGAGATGCTAAACATCGTATCTCTTCCAAAAGTTTCTACGTACTTTGGAACCAACTAGTTAGGAAAACACTCTATATTCCAGTTCCCATTTAAAGAATATTATATATTTGAGCCTATGGCAAAGAACCTGAAATGTGGACAAATAATAAAATCAGTTGTTTTCTATTTGCATTTGATGAGGGGTTTGTGTTTGTTTTGGTTTTTTTTTTTTTTTGGTAGTGAAGGTCTGGTTAGAAAGCAATTTTGACACCTGTAAGCTGATTACTGAAAAAACAAGTAAGAAAGGTGGATTCTATAGTTGGAGCCGAGACCATGCACCATTATGATCCGTTAAGCCCCAACAGGCAGAACAGTAAGTTCTGCACAACAGGTTCCTCTGAAATCAGTAAGAAATTAGCTGTTTAGGGAATCTCCAAATTTTGGTGCAGGGATGCAGAATTTATAATGTCTGAATGGTTACAATACCAGATACAGAAAACTCCATCACGGAGCTCAATTTCACAACTGTTTTTGTGCTGGAAACACTCTTCTTGTATTTAGTACTTCATTTAGAGAATTTCTCTTAATCCCAGGTACTGATAGTACTACTTGAATTCACAGACCATGCTAGTGAGATATCAAAGTGGGAATTCAACAGGTCAAGTTTAGTAAAGGTAGCATTGTCCATATTCAAGGTAACAGAAGCTAAGCAAAATCAAAATTAAGATGGTGAAGTTTCTTTTGCACATGTAGGAAGTTAACTGGCAAAAATTCCAGAGGAGTGGAAGCTTTCAGAGTCAAAACTTTTACTGTTTGTAATAAAGAGCCTAATTAAAACAATGTGCATTTTCTGGTTGCAAGACTTTAGGGCAGGAAAAAAAAATTAAAAAACCAAATCAATCAGTTTAGAAACTGTACCATAATTGCAAAATTCAAGAACTTAAGTTTATTCCATTATGGTAATGCCCTTTTGCCTGGTACTTAGGACAAGGCAAGCACCAACTCAACACCAATGTACACTCTAAACTCCATGTTATCATTGCCGGCCTCCCAAGAACATCTACATCCATCACATTTTTTTACAAGTTGCTTGCCACCTCTCCTCCACATCATTCAAAATAAGCACTGTCAAGGCAACCTTTGTAAGAGAACAGAAGAAAGCTTCCTTCTTTAGTAACTACATCTTTTCAACCCCTCCATACATTAACAACTAAAAAAATGAAACTCAACTTAGTTTAGAAACATAGATTTTCAGACTAAATATCTAAGAAGATTATGTATAAAAATGGCATGGAGATTATCCATTGTTTCTTACCTAGCCATTTGTAGAAGAAATAAAGTAAGAGCAGCATGAAACAACAGATGACAACAAACAAGATAACTGTTAGAGGGGTGAAGGTGACGTTTTCTTCCTTCTTCCGCCTTGTTTCTCTCTCCCCTGGACTTGCTACAGCTTTCAAATTCTCACTGTTTTAAGTAAAGAACAAATATTTACCTCATTTACTGATTATGTATATGTTTCACTGTGACCAAAACCGTTGTCTTTAAAGCATTCAGATTGACAGCATTTCAGTCTAATAATCCTTCATACCATGACTTAAAGAAAAATGGCAAAAAATAGTACGCTTATTTTTTTTAAATTTTCTTTCAAATTTCTGGATAAGCATTCCTACATGGACCACAATGAAAAAAAGATTTTTAACTGCTCTTTCCAATTGTGTGGTGACTGCCTTTTTTAACGAGTGTGCCCAACTAAGACCCTGATCCATGTGAGGAAAAGCAGCTCTTAAACTTCTTTTCAGGATGCATGCACTCACCAATAAGCACATTACCTCTTGAGCTAAATGTACTCAATCTGATATATAGCTCTACAATAAATCAAAATCATAGGTACTACACATTTTTAAAACCTCAACCACAGGCATTAAGTGTCTGCAAAACCCAGTCACATTAGCAGAATGAAGCTAGCTAAGTACTAGCTCTTTTTTACACTTGCATCTCATGATTACAGAATAAGTGAAAGAGAGGGGGTGTAATTGGGGATTTTCACCAGCAGTATGATTTCTGTGCATACATACTCCGTATTTATACCACACCATGCAAAATAAGGAGACTTACATTGTTGTGTTTGTTCTTTGAGCAGATAGCCCTACTACTTTTCAGTACAGGCGTGTGTGCAACTTGCCCATCAGATAGCATGTTCCTGACAAATCCCAGGACCTACCTACAGAATGCTGAATTCAGCACTGAAACAGCTACCTTCAGAAGAGAAAAACCCATGAGAGCAAGGCACTTTGTTAGATGAATCACCTTCTCAGAGGACACACTTTGAATAAGCAGCTTTTAAAAGGAAAAGTTCACCCTAGATTTATGAAACTGCACTTGAACAAGTTTAATATAATTACATCTAGGTATTTTTCAATATGGGAGACAGCATCACATTTTGTTATTTTAGCATTCAGTGCAGCCACACCTACAGCACTGCAGGGTAAAAAAGCATAATTAGATCCAACTTTGGAAAAAAAAAAAGAAAAAAAACCAACATCACCACATCCCTCTCTCCTACTTCTTTAATCTTTTTTAAATCACTAGATTTGCATAACTACTGGGAAAGAGGAAGCTGTTGTTATCACATACAATCCACTCCCTGTTGTTCTGGGGAGCAAAGCACTTGAACACCTCTGGGAACAGGAAGCCCTGTGTAGCACCACACACTGGCCCATTCAACAAACACAGACATCCAAGAATTACTGCAGACTAATAGGAGGCTCTGAAAGGCCAGCTATATCCAGCTGCACCCCAGACTAAAAACAGCTTTGCACATCAACTGTGCTTCACTTCACTCACCAAGCTGCACACCTCTCAAGTACAGAGCTTGAGTACTACACCCCTTTCCCTGCACTTGCCACATTCTACACCTCCACTCTCTCCCCTTCCCTGCACAGAGGCTGCTGCTGCCTCCTTGCCCCTGGGTTGCTCCATCAGGTACCGCACAAAGCTGAAAGAGACAAATGTCTGGAGCCACCCTGACACAACCAGGGCACATTTTCCAGTGCTCCAAGTGACAGGAGAGCAGTGCAGACACCCCACAGCATGCTGCACAACCTGCTGGGATGAAGTAGTTGTACAGATCCCTGCCAACACAGACACAACTACGTATGTACCTCTTGGATCACTGGATTTTAAAGGTGTCATTAAAATACCTATGTCCTATCATAAATATTGGAGTATTATGGTGCTAGTTAGAGGGTATTTAGTAATGTGTCAAAATGTTAACTTATTTCTCCTCCCAAGAGCTGCATCATCCCACAGGGCCTTTTACAGTTTACACTTAAAGACTTAGAGTAAATTTTTGAAGGTTACAGTGCTCAAGCCTTTCTCAGTAAAGCAGCTAATTGCACACAAATGTTTTTTTAGCTACCAACATAAAACAATTTCTCACTGATTATAGTCAGTTTTCACAAAATTTGTAGTCCACATAATTTAAGCAGTTCTGTTTAAACAAACTTACAGTTCTGCTACTCCACTCCAGTAGCCTCCTAGTGCCACAGTAAACACTGCAATTAGGAAGATGACAACCATACTGCCATCAAAGTCTGGCAAAGGTGGTGAATACAGAGTCACATTAACTTCATTTCCAAGCACCTGAAAAATACAAGTTGGTTCATAAGGACAACAAAGGAATTCTATTGCTTATTTTCCAACAAGACACAGATCACGATTTCCTGCTTTTCATCTACACAATGCTGAGAGAAAGTTTTCAACTTACTGCACAAAACATCCCATCTCTTTGCCCTGGCTATTGTAAAGAAGCAATGCTTTCCATCCTGCCTTTCAGGCTAATCAAGTTTGAAAACAACCCTATTACTACTGCTATGGTATCTATATGTTTCCACAAACAAAATGGAACTTCTTTGCATTCTTTCAACAGTTCTTAGAAGTTGTGCCTCTAGCCCAAATCCTTTTCATCCCCTAAACATACCAAATACTTACAAAGATGCCTGCTCTACAGGAAAGCATATCATCCAAGTCAATCAGCCTGAAATAAAAACTCTGTAGAGGTCTGCCTCTAGTGCTTGAAACCACAAAATTCACAGTTCGGGTACAGGCACAATGCTTCAGACAGGACACAGTGAAAATTCAAGGTAGCAGAAAGGTACTAACAGCTTTATATGAATATTGTTTGAAAGAGATTCAAAATAAAAGAAATAACTCTCATGCTACTTGAAAAACTTAAGACCAACGTAAAAACCCCAAAAACTGCAGGGCACTGAAGATGATGAGAGAGAATGTGGAGACACAACGGATACAGAATTGTACAAAAATCTCAAAAGCAAAGCCAAGATGCTCCCTTTGACTGAAAGGTGAGATTTCAGAAACAAAGAAAGGATGATCATTTGACAGGAAGTGGCAGGTGGTAGGGAAGAAAGGTTCGCTGTTGCAGTCAAAAGTAGGTCAAGGCATCTAAAGCAGTGAAAACAGACTCCAGAGACACAGCAGAAAAACACATTTGTTAAAAGTCTGCATGTGGGATAAAAGCAGGAGAGGACGCTACAGGAAGACCATGCTGGCAGTGGAAAGACTGAATGGGAAGCTGAGTATTGTAGTGGAACACACTGGTCATATGTGAAAAAAAACTGTTTCATTTCAGCATCTAAGTTAACCTATAGTAATGTTAATATCTGTAGTTAGATAAAGTCAGAATCATTCCTCAGAAAACAAGAAAGAAAATTAAAATCTAGTGAAACAGTGCAGTTGTATGAAATGAAACATAACATTAAAGGCAAAAAAAAAATTCTCTACCCCTATTCAAATTACAGCATTCTGTATCTAAAAAAAAAAAAACAAAACAAACCCAAACAGCAAAACAAGCCATCCCAACCAAACAAAAAAAACAAACCAAAACACAGATGGAAAAGATAAAGAAGAAATTATCAAAAAGAGTTAAACTGCATTAAGACATGTTGGAACTGAATACTTTTTGATTTTTTTCCCCCGTTGTTCTGCTCTTCGCTAAAAACTGGCAAAGTCTCAATTTCTACCACAGAAAGCACTATAATCAAACTTGTCACATCAGATAAATAACTCTTCACAAAAGCAGTCAACTTTCTAGAAGGTCTGAACACTGTTCTATTGCTATCAAGAGTCATAATACTCCTAACTCAAAAGGTGAAAGCTAATGGAGATAAAGTCTAAGAAAAAAGTAGAAACAATGCTTGCACAAACTAGCTAACCTCAGGCAGCTGCTGCCTCCCTCTTCCAAATCAAAAGGAGGTCTTCAAAAGAGATGGCAGAAACATTCACCCATTCAGATGATGAAGGAATGGTATTATTTGCTAGATTGGAACAGACGCCCACCTCCTGCAAGGCAATTCCAGCCCAGGAGAACCAGAAACACATAACTGTAGTAGGAAGACTACAACGGCTGCCCGTTTCTAAGCAGCACATACCATTTGAAACAACAGCTGTCAGTGACATGACAGAAGGCTTTGGCAAGAGCTGCATCAGACCTGGGAAAGGCTCACTTGTAGTCTAGGCTGTGTTCCTCGCCAGTTTTATGAAGCAATCTTATTGTAGGACAACACCTATTGATTCAACAGCAGTATGAGACATAATCTGGCGTGCTAATCTACTAGCAAAGTCATGGTTCCTTTTTATGTTAGTAGGACTTATCTTAAAAACACTCAGCTAAGCAACAGCACTTGTCTTACTTGAAGGAAAAAATCTGAAGAAAGAAGGCAGCCCAAACCACACCACAATACTCTTCAAGACTGTGGCAGACTAAGGACAGTTGTCACAAACCTTCGGTCACATCGATGCTGGCCAAGAGTCAATCTTTAATGGGTATAGGCAGCAAACAACCAAAATCCTATACATCTAGGTGCAGTTTTAGTTTCCATACTTACCTAAGACAACTTCCCATGGCAGGTCTGAAGATTAAGAGCAGAAATGGTCAAGAGAGCTTGCAAATTCAATCCAAGGAGCTAAGACTACACAGGTTAGTGCTAGCCTCTGCTACTGACAGCAAAACATGTGCAGTGCAAATCCTGCCTAGCAAAGCTATGTAACACTACATTAAAAAAAGCAACAAAATGACAACAGAAAAAGCCACATGGAAGAAAAAATACTGTTTTCTTTAAAACTCTCTGCAATGTTCTGTATCCTAATATTACATGTCAATGAAAACAATTCAAAATAACCCTCAAAACAAATTCCTCTGCTTATAAAGCATAAGAGATAGCACGACTACCACATTTTAATGACACATGCTTGGCACCTTGCCATGAACTCTTCAGCAGAAACTCAAACTACACTAGCTAACTGCTCTCTAACAGATGCTGTCACACAATACAAAGAGTTCATCTGGCGAAGGCAAAAAAAACCCTCACACCTTCCTCAAGATCCATCCTGATAAGGCACCAGTTACCTGAAAGACCTCACATCAGTAGATTTAAGGTCAACTAACTTCAGTATTCTCAGGCTATAGTTTCTGACCTACACCAGGCATCTGCAATTGTATACAAGTTTACTGGAAGGCTGCTTATCTTGTTTAGCAGGAACTAAGTTTATCCTCCCTCCAGTCAGGCATTATGTTGCCTGTTTGTAGTGTTCTAATTAATCATTCTCTCAAATTAACCTGAATTAGGAAGACTAGTACTTCCATGACTTAATATCCATAATATCCATCCTCTTCTTTGAAACTGAAAGCAGTATCTATGTTGATTAAAATCAGGTAGACAAAACCCCAAGTCTATGCAAACCATAACATACTGAAACTGTATTACTTACCAGCTGCATATCTACTATGTCATTATATCTTATAAGAGCAATTGGAAGATTGACATCTTCAAAATCAGTCTTGTTATCTGAAATAGCAGACTAAAAGAGAAAGTGTCAGTGTTAAGTACGCTGAGGCAATTTGCAAAGCAGGTTCAACCCCTAAAGATTATCCCTTACATTTCAGTGTATTTCTAGAGGGAAGAAAAAAACCCAAAATGCTCATTCATTACCTTCTGCAAAAGGTTAATTAAGACAGATGTACTTAAACCAGGCAATACTACCAACACATCTGGGTTCATAAAGTTTTTGTGCTTTTATAGTATTACAAAGGATAATCAAAACTGGGTTTATTTTCTATACTTTTAAAACAAGATTAACTTTTTATTATAATCACACAAATTGCAAATATTTGTAGATACCTGTTGCAGCTACAATAGAGAACAAAAAACCAACAAAAGTATCTGAAAAAAAATATCACAAAATGCCTTTTTTTTTTTTCCCCTCAATTTTGGATTGTATCTTCCTAGCCTGCTTTGGTCGCACATGTCTAAAAACATATCACTTAAGATCACAGGAGTTCAAAGTACACTAAAATTATACAATGATCAAGACAAGCATTTTGATTCAGAAAAAGAATTAAAGAAAGATACAAGGAATAGATTAAAAATACAACTGAGCTGTAGGTACTTTTAGATTATACAATACAGTGTTTCACAGAGCTATCTTGGAATGACTCTCTCGGGAACAGAAGCCACACCGGTAGAGGGCTCTGCGGAGAAGGCTGACTTGTGCTGGACCCCACATTTTGCTAGGGTCCTCTGTTTTGGGGATTTCTCCCAGCTAACCTTGCACAACACTGCATGAATCAAACAGGCAAGACACTATTTCACTACAGAAGAAAATTAGATGTTGTAACTTACCAGTCTGGTTTTACTGGCAATCAACAACATTTTAGCACCTGAATTTTGTGCAATTCTTGCTTTCTCCAAAAAAGTGCAGTTTCCTCTCATCACTACAACTGCTTTGTCCTTCATCAAGCCAGAAGGAACTTCAGAAGAACTGCAGAGTACCGTAGAAGTCAGGTTTTCCAAAGCCACAAAAGTCTGCAGAGAGGAGAAAAAGAACATGATTAAAGTAAGAAATTTGATGATGCAGATCTAGGAGACTAAATTACTACGGTTCCCAAAAGAAAACTGGTGTAACAGAAAGGAATTGTTCATACAGGAATATAAAGTCAGAGCAGCAGTTTCTGCAGCCTGCAATACTGAGGTACATTTAGAGCAGCATATAGCTGAAATATTTGCCTGTTTCTAAACAATTTCACAGCAGTTGTTGCTGTGATTTAAACACAGGAAACTGGATAAATTGAAGATCACTGTAGTTCTGGGGAGTCCAGTTTGTTCACGTGCCAAAAAAAAGCATTGATGGATACAACATTCCTGGAATTTTGAAGTAAAATACTTGTTAG
>VWYK01035310.1:2420-15222 GCA_013399775.1 Semnornis frantzii
CTTCTAAATTATAGGAATTATAGCTAATATTGATACCTGTTGAAATTATACCACGAATATAAATCAAAGGGGCATACTGCATAACAAAGATGTGCATTTGTATGGTACAAGCTCCACTGCTGCTCTAAAATGACTGAACATTTACCATTAAGGTAAACTAACCACAACCTCTTATAGAAGATAGGTGATAAAAGTGAGATTAGAATCTCAAAAGGTATCACAGGGAAAAGGCAGTTATTAATTTCCAGCCCTATTATGTTGCCACTAAGATATGACTTCTTACTGTCAAAAAACATCACTGGTCACAACTGAAAATTGTATTGAAAAGATGAGAGTAATAAAAACAACACTTATTCAAAACTTCTTTAATCCTCATATATTCAAAAAAAAGAGAGACACATTTTTTGAGTAAGTGTTGAGTTTGCAACTTCTGCCTAGCTCCTGACAAAGCCTGAGCTAGGGATTAAACCTCTCTCTAAGCAATGACTGTAGCATCAGACTGTATTCTCACTTAGGTTGCTGAGGGATGAGGAGAGGAAGGACTGCTTTTCAGCAGAAACCAGGCTCCTCAGCTGTGAGAGATGGGGATGGCAACGAGGAGCAGGGACAATTAGGCCTTCAAAAGGAATATTCTTTTCCTTCTGCTTGTAAAAAAGACTGTCTATCTTGGCACTTTTCCTTTCCTAACCAAGCCTACTAATATCAGCTAGTAAACGATGTGCCAAGACTCAGGGTGGATAGAAATTTCCAAAGTTTCTCTGAGCTCCACTCATGGAGCCATGCAGCCCCTGCTAGCCCAGATGAGTATTTGAAATGGAACCTGCAAAATAAAGAGTGCAATAACAGGTTCATATAATACGGGTATCTACATCATCTATTTTAGGCTTGTTTGGTGATCTAACTTCTGTGCAATTTGAAAAACCAAAACTAGCAGACAAGTTCCCTTTTAAAGTCAAGAGAGATGTCTGTAGTAGCTAGCTGAATATTTCCTTGCTTGTTAAGATAAAACTGGAATATGGTTTAACACAAGAAGTATTTGGCAGCTTGGTTAAATACATGGTAATTTAAAAAATACTCCCAAGAATAGTATATGAAAATTAATAGCCAATTTTCATCTTCTATGCATATCATTTACCTTAAGAAGCATAGTATAGACTAACAAATTGGATATTGTGAAATTACACTGGAGATATTTCTTTATCTACCAAGTACTGTAATGTTTGAATGTTCATAAGGGCTCAAGTATGTTTGTCTGCATCACTGAAAACACTGTTTTGAATATGCAGAAGGAACATCTGCCTGTTATATGCCCCTTCTATGGAAGCAATAACACGTAGACAAATTGCGCTGGATTTGTAATAACAGCCTGATTACTGTCAAAAGCAAGAAGAGTGGCTGAACGCAGTAGACAGTCCATTACCACAGATACTCTGAATCTATGGAATAAGCAAGCTGTAAGAGCCTTCTAACATGAAGACATATCACAAAGGATAATTCCTCTGACTTCATTAAATCTTTTGAAACAATTCAGCGTATGTGACGGAAGCCAAGCATGGCGTTATATATAATTCACATTTACAAAGACCGATGCCCAGGACTTGGTCACATAATATACTGATTTTTTCAAGCACCAGCAGGGAAGAACTGGGTACTTAAACCTGCCAAATCTTTGTTCATCACTGTGGTGTTTATTCATGTGTTAGTTGCACTGTTTATTGCCACCTTTTCTCAGCCTAGACGAAGTCCATCACATAAATAGCACTTCACACAGAAGTGGACAGGGGTATAAACTGCTAGGGATTTCTTCATTATCAAGCTTTTATGAGTTTGCTCTCTCCAGTGGCCCATTTTCTTTTAACAACAATAATATTTTAGAAAGATACCACGCCTGAAGACATGTGTGATTAAGATGCTCATAATACAGTGTTGACGTAAGTTATATTACTTCTGCATAAAAATCAATAAAAAGGAATGTTAAAACAGATGTTAAGCGCTGCATGGTACTCCACTTTTCTATCTATCTTTTTATGCCATATGCCTCTTTGGGCACGACTTTGTGTGAAAGCTGATGAATGAGATGCTCCATCCCACAAGAACCAGTGCTCCAGGTAGTCTCTTCCTTGCTGTCTCTTGGCCAGCAGCAAGTAATGAAAATGACGGGCTACTCAAGATCACTTGCCAGAGATGGGCGTGAGGGGATGGCCCTTTTCCCCTGCCCTCCTTTGTGGGGCTGTGCGGAAAAAAAAGTTGCCAAAGGCAAGCCTCTAGTTGGGGGTTGCTTCCTGCCTGGCTGTATTCAGCTGAAGTCATAATTGTCCTTCCTATCACCTGCAGCTCCATTTTGTTGGCTATTCTGTGGTGGTTTTTCACTAAGTCCTGCAAAAAATAACACTACTCTTAGCCACTGAGCAGTGGTCAGGGCAGAAAGCCCCAACCAAACAGTATAAGCTTTATTCTCTCAGCATTTAGAATCACACTTAGTCTGGAATTGTATCTTTTATGTGTGCGTTGTAAACAAAGGGGTCTTATGTTCATTTAGGCCAGTTTTGCATCAGGACAAATCCTTACTAAAATAAAAGCTGCCTCCTGTCTCTAATAAAAAGTGGCAATTATTCATTGGACTCTGCATGGAGATTTCAAATGTATTTGTCTTAGAATATATCGCAGTCCCACTATATACACTCTATCAGCTTATGCCACTGCTGGCAAGAAGGACGTATAGAACATCCACATCCCTGCTGTGAGAGATGAGCATATGGTATTGATATAAAGTGTAATTGATTTCACTAGCACAGCCTGGCCTGCAGCTCACAGGTGAAATACAAAGAATAAAGGGATCAATAATCTGCTATTAGATTGCAATTCTTAGTATGTGACATTGATCTTTCAAAGCTCCCAGCAAAGAATTCATAATGGCTTCCTTTCTTTCTTTATAACCTCAGCCTCCTTCACTCTTTCTCCTTCCATATATAGCCTTCATATATACCTGTCTGAGCACTCTGGGGAGATGACACGTAGGACAAAAAGATATACCAAGACATAATTACACTGGTACAGCTAACAGAAAAGACCTAAATGTTTCAAATGTCAGTAGATCTGAAGATGTGTGGGCAGGATTTACAACACTAGTATGTTGCCACTGGTAACTGACTGCATTTTTAACCTTCCCACTGCTGGCTAGCAGCCTGAAAGTGAAGTCTAGAGACTCAGCACTAGAAATAAACAAGCCCATTAAAAGCACTAAAATTTATTGTTGTGAAACTAAGACAAACAAAGGGAAGGACTGAATAAGGGTTAGATAAGAGCTCTTTCTTCGAGATGGACAGCTGAAACAGCACCCAGCCCTTCCAGCTGCTGCTTTCCTCTGATGGATCATCTCTGAGCAACCAGTTTTGTCCATTCCAGAAAGAGGGGAGAGGAATGAATAAAGCTTTTACTGGAGTATTTTAAAGGCACAGACGTCTCAGGCAGAGGATACTTGGTGTCGTCCCACTGTCAAAAAGCTGGCAGCAGCCTCCTGCTGAGAGTGAGCAATTTGGAGACACCAACCAATCTGACAGACTGTTAGACTATTATGGAGTCAGACATATAATATGAAGTAGGGAGTAGTTGCTGCCCAGAATGGTCACCCACAGTGGATGTGATGAGAAAGGATTGAGATGACCAAGCTTCCTGATCACATTAACAGTGATATTGTTAGGGTGCCTATCCAAAGAGAGTGGAACAAATTTAGGGAAGGAAACAAAATTTAGTGGAAAATGAATATATGTGAAATGAGATAGCAAGAAGAGAAAACTCTGAGATATGTAATTGCACTTCACGTGCCATGCAAAGAAAGGGGATACTCCCATTCCTTCTGACAAGTGCTTATTGAGACAGAGTTCTGCCTATGAGGCCCCATGAAAATTGATATCATAAACTGGGGGAACCTGCAAGAGACTGAAACTACATTATTACCCTTAATTAGGCATTCAGGTTAAAAACAGCCTGATGTGCAAGTGTCCTAAACATCTAGAAAAACTCACCGAAATGAAGGCAATCACACCTATTGAGGCCCTTCCCACTTCATAGGTCTTTTACTTCAGCAAGAAGGGAAATTTCACGGGAATCTGTGAGCATCCAACTGCTCTATTAGTGTTATTAGTGCATTTAGGAGTCTTTCAGGATACCAAACTCAAAATTATGTGAAACTATTCCTGGTCTCAAAACACTGTCTGCTGGGTTTTTAAGATCTCTGAGAGCACACTGCAGGGAGAGAACCAGAGCTTGGCGTTTGATGAAGACAAACTCTGTGCCTATCGGCTAGCAAAGTCCAGCTGAAAAGGATACAGAAGACATGGTGCTTATGTTGCAGTCCATGTGATTAAACAGCTCTGTTCCATTTAAAGACCTTTTGAAGAATGCCAGACTGTTCCTGGTTTTAACCTTTAAAAGGCAGCAAGGACTTTGAGAGCTACTTTGGCATTTCTCTGTGTAACCCACACCTCCCACATACAACAGAGATGACTTTAACAAGCAAAGCACCAGGGAAGCAGCCGTATATGGGTATGTACGGGCTATGGACCTCTGTAAAAGAATGCATCTTTCCCAGAAAGATTTTTCACCTGTATTCCTATTGGCATCACACCAACTCCTCACACTGAGAAGTGACGTTTATAATAACCTCACATTTTCAGTGCTTCCCTTTCCCCTTCCACTTAACGTCATCAAGCCAGCTACCAAGAGCAAAGCAGGCAAGAGATTTTCACATGTCTCCCAGAGTGGTAATTTAAGTGGCTGCAGAAAAAAAATAAAGAAACATGCAGATTTTCCTGGGAGCAATGTTCTCTGCATGATCCAAGCAAGCTTGAGCTGGTTTTGTAGTTGCAAGTTATAGAGACAAGACTGTCTTGGGATCCATCTAGCATGCCCTAACATGTCAGAGCAGTAGGGGAGCTCAGCTGCCAGGAGTTTCCTTATTCCTAAATCATGATGAAACAGTATGGTGGGACTAAAATCATCGATGTATTCAGCAACTCACTTCATTTCTCGTGGTGCTTTGTTTGTTACTACTTGACAGGAATGTTTGTAAAAAATTCATTGAGTAGTACTTTCTCATGGACGTAATTTTAACATGGCCTCTGTGATAACTTCTCATGAGATCTTCTAGCCTTTGATCTAATATAACAGCAAGATTTTTGGAAGACCTAGGCATAAGTTCCCTATCAAGAAAAGAGTTCATATGCAGTGTTGTATTCTCTAATCTAGTAATTTGTTTCTTTATGTAATTGATTTACATCTTCCACTCCTAGGATGCAAAACAGCCCTAAACCCAACACTGAGCTTGCATTGGTAAGGCTATAACAGGTATTTATTCCTGCATAGTATGGGTAGGGCTCAATCATTTTACAGTGCTTCTGTGTATGGCTGAAGCTTCAGAACTAGAACCAGCATTGCCTGTGATTTTCCTCAAAAAACCCACGTTGTCAGTGCTTGTAATATGGAATATATTTTTTTGAGGATATTTCTGTGTATTTTGAAATGTATTTTTCAAAAGAGCTTCCAAGAAAGGATTGAAAGTAGCAATCACATATAATAAGAAAAGGCTTTTCCCCAGCTTCTTCTGATTCAACTAATCAGTTCTCTCTGCTCTTACAAAGTTCCCTTTCCATTGCCATCCTTGTTTAAATAAAATTTGTTGTGTTCCCTCTGACTCCATGGTGACAAAGAGATAACAGTGTCACCGCCTGTTCTCACCTCTAAGCAGGGAGCAAAAGAGTAAGATAAGGGATTACTTGACACCTGGACATCTCCAAAGGGCAGGCAAAGCAGGGCAAGGGGTACTGGAGCTGATATGGCAGGCACACAGGAATTTATAGCACCCAAAACCAACTGTACCCAGGCAGCACCAGCCCTGAAATGATCTGGAGCTGGCCTGTTTTTGAATGGCAACTTGCAGACCACCTAGCAATTAAAGGATGTGTCAGGAAAACTGAATAGAAATGTTAAAAACAAACAAACAAACAAAAAAGGCTCACCTGTCCTAGGGACTGTCCTGGGGCTGACCCCAAAAGCCCACCCTGTGATATTGCCAGTGGTGTGCACCACTGAATGACGCTTTGTGTGACCTGCCTACATAGTCCCTCTTCATAAGAACCTACTGTGAGCCTGGAGGGTGCTCAGCGTGCTGAAGATGGTTTCCTGTTTGGGAATGTAGATGCTAAGCATCACATCCACTTTCCTGTTTGGGGATGTCACTCTGCAATGCCTTTCTTTCCTCACCATTGATTGCATTAACAATAAGGTGCAAAGCAAAGAATGGACTTTTCTCAGGCCATTCTTTCTTTGTCCTACCCTCTGGACTTTCTCTCCTTCAGTGAAGAATCAACTGCCTATGCCAACCCTAGCAACGAAAACTAAATTTTGACAATAAAACAAATGGTGAGGATATGTAGAATGTTTGAAGAGTTGCATGCATGCAAAGGCACAGCTGCATATAGGAAGTCTGGCAGAAGCAGTCATCTGGAAAGAAGGGAAGGCAGATGGTCACATTTTCGAGGCCGACTACAATCTGTTGAAGTCTTGGGTCTACTTCATGCACAAATCAGCCTCGCTTGCAGTGGGCAGTCTTCATGCAGACTATCGCTTTACCAGATCTGTGCCCATGAGTGAGCTCTCTTCCCACAGGAACAATTTCTCACATTACAAATGTCTTCATGTCCCTGGTCTTACGACAAGTACCAAAGTGCTACCACAATACCTTGAAAACATAACAGTAATAAAATCCAAATAGGTACTCCTTTGGTGAACTTACTAAACCAGGCTTACACCAGGGCGTAGGCTAGTATTGCCTTTTTATTGTCTGAGTTTGATATGGCCACATCCTTTCTAACTGATGAAATCACACACATGACATCCTAGAAATGAGTTAGAAATAGTTTAATTCTGTTTTTCTACCTGGTTCCCACCTTGGTAATTATAACTGTACAGTTTCAGAGAGGATCAGAAAAGCCTCTAAGGCTGACGTAAAATTAGTTTTCATCCATTGTGCTGTCCATTATCAAATCACAACCCTTTAGAGCGGTAAGAAAGTGTTATGAGCCCTTTGCCAAAATGCTGAAATTTCCATCCCACGGGACATATCACACCAGGCCAGATTTCGTCTCGTATGTAATATTAATTGCAATTCCCACAGCACGGTGGGTTGGTGTAATTTCTGAGAGGCAGTGCTCAGTTTGGGGGGATGGGTGAAGAATATCTCTGTGTTGGCTCAATTTTCTTATGCAGGATAGATTATAGAGAGCAGGCGAGGTCAACTGAGATGCATGAAAAATTAATCCAGCAAGCAATTTTTCATTTTATTCTGTAGCTCAAAAATTCTCTACATCATTTCACGTCAAAATCTAGCTCTGCAAAGGGCCTTAAATATAAATTCCAAAGCTGTGAGTGACAGTTTGGAGAAATATTTATCTATTACAGAATATTTTTAAATGCTATACCCAAGTAATATAAACCACATATATATGTAGTTACTTATCAGATGGAAAGGAAGCACCATTATAGGAAATAAACCATGAACTAATATCTACCAAAATTCGTAAAATAACATTGGATAAGATTTAAACCATATGAGAGCCTGAATTTCTTCCTTTTGGTCTAGAGAGAAATAGCTTTCAGCTAATTTACCTCTCATTTTACATACCTGAATGCTGCTGTGGCTTCAGACTTCTAGAAAATACTAGGGATAACTAAATTACTCACAGAAAACGCTGGTGAACATGCAAACACATTCCTCTTCTTGTTGTGTGGTTTTTGGGTTTGTTTTTTTTTTTGGGGGGGTGGCTTTTCTTGTTTTTGTTTGGGTTTAATTTTTGTTTGTTGTTTTGTTTCATTTTTCAAACACATGTCTACTCAATTTGTAAGGGTATTCAATATTTATTCATAGTATGCAAATAAAGGGCACTGCAAGTGTCTGTTCATTAAATATGCTATGTCTATAAAGTGACATGAGATTGTTTCCAGACACGGATTTCAAGCTCTTTATTTAAAGATAGAATTACTGGAATGACAATTCTGGGGAAAGTTTCTTTGCTGCCAAGAAGCTTTTGGTCAATGGAGTAATGACTTTTTTCTTCCCCCCACCCCAACAGTGATTTGATTGAATATAGGAAAAGTTTGAGACAATTATAATTAAAATGCAGAAAGTACATTTAAATTAGGTTAAATTCACCAATTCATTTGCAAAATACTGATGAATGAAAGATCTATATTAGGTAAACAATAAATTCAGAGCCATCACAAAACCTGAGGCCACAGGAATTTTGAATTCTAAAAGAAAAAAAAGAGATTTAGCCTTTACAACCTCACTCTGCCATGCTTTGCATATCATGGCCTGAAACTGATGCTATAGATTTGACTGTGCTTTGCCATCAGCATCCTCTTATTGTGAGGGAGTAGGGGTTGAACAATCTCCCAGTTGCCAGTTCTCGTTACATTGGGTGAATCTCATTGTGTCTGACATTTTAAGCCCAAGCTCCAGGAGACTGCAAAATCTCCTGAGAACCTCAGCTTTTTATGCCAAGGGAAAAAGGAATGTTGTAGTCCTCATGGTTGCAGAGACAATAGAAAAAGATGTATCTTTGCTATGCTTCCAGTATGCTGAAGGCAAGTTAACCCAAAGGCAAAACTAAACATTTTTGAAAACCCGCTATGCTTGAATTTATTTTTATTTGTTTTCATTTTTTACCTAAGCAAGAAGGAGAGAAATTCAGAGAGAGGTCAGATTATTTTAAAAATCTAGTAAAAGCAATACCGAGATTCAGGTCATCAACTCCTTTTAAAAACAGAGAAAAATGGTCTCTTTCTTTGTCATAAACCACAGAATTTCAAAATAAGTGTATGGTAAAAAGCAGAGATCTTTTAAAAAATCATCACATCACAGGGACAATATCATGTTAATCTACCAGACAGTGTACAAATAATAGAAAAGTGTTGTCTGGAATTGCCTTTCTCCAGATTAACAAAATAGCCCATTTTATTTACAATTTAGTTGCCTCACCAGTTGAATGGAAAATGGACAAAGCTGGAGCATCAGATGATCTTGCGGAAGCAGATCTGCCAAGACTTCCATAGGTTGCTTTGCATAGACATCTTAGTGTATACCAACAAATAACCATAAGCTGCATTTTTCACTTCTTCACACCCTTTAGTACCAGCCCTGTGGAATTCTTGCACTGAATACTGTGCTCATTGTATTTTATAGGATGCTTGGATTAGCGCACGGTTCCTCATTAATAAAACTATGCTGTGCAGCAGCTGTATGTGGCAGCCATATATGATTACAATACACAAAAGGAACTGCTCATTTCTACAGAGTGTCTAGGGAAGTAAAGGGTTACTAGGGGAAGTGGTGTTCTATCACACATTCAGTATTGCGCAAAAATAGCCTAGAAGACCGAAATGCTTGCATTCTAGTCTCCTCATTTTTGCAATTTTATTACCACAATGATCTGTTTTGGCTATTGTTAACATGTTTTCTGTCCAACATATGCGTAGTTAATGATATCTGGGGAGGTGTGTGAGAGAGGGAGGAAAATCTTTTCTTAAATATTGAGAAAGGAAGAATTTGTTTCAGTACTTGAGGGCAGAGCTGCTTATGGTTAGCCTCGGTGGAGCTGCCTCTCTGCTGGGGGTGGGGAGGCAGCACGCCAGACACTGTAAAGCCATCTTCTCATAGAGCTAGGATAATGTGACTGCACGGCATGTAAGATCAAAAACCCTATGTGCTTTTCTGTTTCTGATGACCCTTTCTCATAACCACATTTTCAGATGGTTTGTTCAGCTTTTTTGTTGGATTTTTTTTCCCCAGTTTGTTACTAATGAAAGTTTCTAGACTGTCAGCCAGAGAGATTTTTCTCCCCTATTAGCCACAGCCAACAACTACTGCAGATACAAACCCAAATATTACAATCTTGAGCCTTATTTTTTCATGCCACCAATTGGATTGCAGCAAAGTAGGTGTCGGATGTGACCGCCTTAATATTGTCTGTGCAAAGCATGATGTGTATTTGCTATAGTCTTCTCTGAATATATGCAAAGAGACAAACAGGGTGGAAGGTAGGGGATGACAGGCTCCCGCAATTCCTGAGTTTTTCTTGGAAGGTTTACTTTCCACTTGATTTTATATTTCATTCAGATGCCAGAAACGGAGCTCCTAGCAGTAGATAGTAGCATACTGTCATAGCTCCTGAAAACAGATCCGAGCTTCACCACCTCTAATTATGTGCCTGCAGCCACCAGGCACATCACAGATCGTGGTACCCTTTGGTCAGCATTGTCTTCTGATCACTTTGGACTTGCAATGCTGAAGTCATAGGCCCTCATATCTCAGTTTTACTGAATTATGCCGGCTTACAGCATGCACTTTCATTCTCTTACACCAAGCTATGTGTGCCTCATGTTTTGCCTGTCTCAGAAATAGCTCACTTTGGTTTTCTACTCATAGACGAATCCACAGTAAGCGGGCACTTCTACTCACTTGCGCACATACGATTCAGCAGTACACTCTAGAATTTAGTCATGCTACATCCTGTGTTACCTGATTAAGATCAGTAGCTGGGAGTTGTTTGACTTTTCAGAAACTTGGTTACAAGTTTTCTATGTCTTTCCCGTTATATATGTGGGATCAAACAAAAGCTTGAAACATTTACAAGCACAAGTAGTTCACTTCATTCCTGGACTCATCAGCTGTGGAGGTCCTTACACCACCAGGACTTCACAAATTAATCTTTCCAATAATTTAATTGAAATATCACAAGCCTGAACCTTAGATTCTAACTACTCAATTCTGCAAGTTTTCTGTGGGCTAGTGAGAGCACCCACAAACATACAGCACCCCAGGCTCCCTCCTTTGCCAGCAGTACAAACACCCACCAAATCTCCAATTAGAAGAGGAACCCCACTGCTGACTGGTGTAAACTCAAGGACAGTGTTGTTGCAGTCAGATGCTGCTAGCGAGAGGTGGTAGGATGAAACCCCAAATCTACATGACCCCCATTGAGTCAGCAGCCACAGCAAAAACAAGGCTTCCTCAGAGGGACTAATTTGCTTTACAGAAGCTGGCTGAAATAACTACAGGTTCAACCCATGGAGACATGCCTAAAGCACTGCAGAGCCATGCTCACCACCCTCCTACAGGCTGACAGCATTTTTTTCCCAGAATGTCAATTACTCACTTCAAAGCGAAGTGAGTAATGGATGAAATCTGTGACTACTACAGTTAACTCTTACTGCTTCTCCTCACAGGTTTTCCCTGCTGTTACTTTGAAGAAAAATAGCCAGTAGCGTCCTAGGTCTGGATGAACTGCCATAAACCAGAAATGGGGAGAGCAACTATTTGCATGTAGAATTTATTACCATGGTCATTCTATAAGCTACTGTTACATTTTTGCCACCAAGTGATCAGCTTTGAATTAGTAAAGGAAATACCTTTTTAATCCTTGATACAAAGTCTTAGGACCGAGTGGCCAGTAAGAGATTATGAAACAGTGTCCAAAACACAGTAACAGTTTAGTAAAATGATTTATTTGCATGGGACACCAACCACTTAAATAGCTTTAGGATACCAAAAAGCTTATGTTCAATGTTGGAAATATAATTTAAACTTTATCTTCCATTAAATACCATATCAGCAGAACAAGCCTTAATTATTTACACAAGCAAGCTTGCATCTCTGCAACAGTACATAATGGTTCATACTAAAAGAGCTTTGCAGTGGGTGGGGCAAAGCAATAAATGTAGTCAGAATTTTTTTGCCCTCATCAATCTCTACGTTTTAATATTAAACAGTAATATTTAAAGCAGTATACTCACATGGTAACAAATTACAAGACATGCAATTTTTTACTGAAAATTGTCTAAAAGCTAGCTTCAAGGATCACAAGTTTATCTATTGGTGAGAGCACGTATTGCAAAAAATTAAATGGTGATTGAGGTTTGAGTCATCTCCGAAGATTTTATAGTATCCCGTGTCTCAGTACCGGCTCTTATGCTTCAGATCCTTTGATACAGTTCTCCAAATAGAGGACATAAATACCATCCAGGTTTTAAAACATTTTATTTGCATATTAAAAAAATTGTGCATTCCAATAATTAAAATCATTTGAACAAAAAATAAAAAAAAGATGGCACTCGATTAACTGCATTTTACAGCTCGCAGGACCTTGGTACAGCTTTGCATTTATTCGTGTGTTACTCTAGTTTACTGTAGTCCCACCCAAGTTCTTCTTTCATCAACATGCAAGCTCTTTCATGCCACCAGGACCAAAGCCAGACAGGCAGAGGGAAAGGCAGCGCCTTCATTCAGTGTCAGTAGTTCTCTCTATTCTTTTGATGTGAAAGGGGCAGTACAGTCATTTTAAACTTTATCCAACCTCTTTGCATCTTACAAAGTTAAACAGCTAAAAGAAGTAAAATAAGAAGGCAATGCTTGTGGAATGTACAGTGCATAATTTGGAAGGGCAGATTTCATTACGATTCACCCGCTTGCTTCTCCTGTTCAATTGCTGAAAGGGGTAAAAACAGAAAAGGAGAGGAAAAAAAAAATGAAGATCGAGATCCTTAAATGCATTCATATGACAATCCCTACAATTTGTAAAAATGTGAGTATATATCTATATATCAGAGTAGAGACATAATTGTAGGTTAAGCGCTCCTAGGCGGTGGGCTCAGGGTTTCGCATCCGCCACAGCCACCACCGCCTATCCTTCCCTCCACCCTGCAACCGCCGCACCCCCAGCTCCCCGCCTGACGTCCCTTTGGCTGC
>VWYK01035319.1:0-10513 GCA_013399775.1 Semnornis frantzii
TTTTAGGGAGAGGAATTATGCCTATTACTCTTGTTTGCCACAGTAAGCACTGAAGTTCGCTGTGTGAGTTTTTGTCCTTTTAATTTTGTGGCATGTTGGATATATGGAAACAATGAATGCCTGCAGGTGCTAGAAAATGCCACAGAACTTTTATTGTAATTTCTTATTTTCTGTCCAGATGGATCAGCATCCCTAATCCCTATCTTCCCAGAAAGGAAAGCTTAATTTCAGTTGAAATTCCTATACCAGGCCCCTCGGAAGCTTTCTTACCAGTTGTTCAAGTTTTGTGATAGTTCAAATATTTGGTCAAGGTATGTTTTATCCACACTGAATAAGACCTGCTCCTCTGCAGTGGACTTGTTCTTGCTACTGTCTACTACCAAATAACGACTTAAGGGTCAAACCAATGTATACAGCAGCAGCACAGGAAGGAAGTTGTATGCTACTCTGTTAATACATAGCAATGTTTTAATTGTGAATCTGGGAGTCATTAGGATGCACAGTTCGAGGATTTCTATACTTCAGAATCTGATCTGAAAACTAAATTGTTGCACTTTTTTTTTTTTCCCCCTCTGCATTTCATAAAGCCAACTGGAAAAGCTTCTTCTGGAAATCTGATCCGCCAGCCCCTGGTTCATATGGAAAGACTTGAGCTTCTCAGGAATGTCTGCAGAGACACTGCACTGAAAAATCTCTCTCACACTTCAGTTACCAAATTCGTCTTGGACCGAATATTTGTGTGTGACAAGCACAAGATCCTGTTTTGTCAGACGCCAAAAGTGGGCAACACTCAGTGGAAAAAAGTCTTGATCGTTTTAAATGGTATCTACTCTTCTGCGGGTGTATGAGTTTCTTTTGTCCATCTGGGACAACACAAAAATATATTCTTTTCTGCATGCTGATAATTAATTTCAGCTTTTCATTCTTCCTAATTGATTCTAGTCATTTCAAAACACCTCCTTTAAAGCAAATATACCTGTTCTTTTTGTGAAAATAAAGTTTCTTATTACTTGGCTCAGGAGTATTTTGAGTCATGGAAGAGTACTCGTGTATGTGGTAGGTAGATTTGTTCTCTTTGAAGGGGTACCACTAACAGTAATTGCAATAAGTAAACTACAAGGTATCACGATTCCCTAAGAAACAATAATACAGAATTTCTGACTGAAGGCCACTGACTTTTGAGTAGGGGTTTTTACCCGTGAAGAAAGCTAGTTAAAACTCAGGAGCAGCTGTTGGTCTGTGGTGTTGAAATCTTATGACGGGTCACTGACAGCACATACATAAGAGTTAGGAAAATTCTGAGGTTCTTGAGGCAGTAGTTTGGTTGAAAGACTGTAGAAGAAGGAGTAAAGGCACTAGTGTGTTTTCAGAACAATCTACAGGGTCAACACTGCTTGTCTATGTAGGCAGATGTACTCCTCTAGTAACCTGGTGTGCCAATAAAAATAAGTAGTTTCCTCAAGGTTGTCTACTGTACCACTACTTGCACAGATAAACTTAACATGTTGTTATTTAACATAGCATACCCTTGTCTGACATGAGATCCTTCTTTCTGTCCGTGAGCCAGGGCTGTGAATTTGTTACACATAGTCAAGTCAGTTGAGGTTCTTCTGTGGTGTTGCAGGTGGCATATCTCACCAAGATGTGGGCACAATGTGAACATTTTAAACCCAGCTTTCTTGTTTGAAGCACCTCATCAACAACAAGCTCTGCATTTGTGTTTGTGTTTTCTGTACCTCATGTGAACTAGTTTGCACACCCAGAACTAAACAGCCACAAATTGGCAAAGGAACTACGTCCCTCAGCAAAACTTTCATTGCAAGGAGTATGTCTTTAAAAACTTCAACCGTGGTATGTGGCTGGGAGCTGAAAATCCAGCAAAGATATGCACACACATAGATATGTGCATGTGTGTTAAATACCTATGAAAGCCTTGCACCAATAAGGTACTATGTATGAAACTTGCTGAGTGCATTAGAAGCACCTGCTTTTAACAGAATGTAACACAGGTAACATGCAAAGAACAGCTCAGGACAGGCAAGGATGTATGTACTCTGTGAAGTGGAGGACAGCTCGTGTCTTACCAGCAGGGAGCCTGTCCCTTTGAACTTCCTAGTTCTGGTATGTTGGATAAGGATAAAAATTTGTTTCTATGTGAACGTTGGTCTCTGCTGCCTTGAGCTGCCAATGTACTATTAGCTGCTGCTGAAGACTACCACTGGCAGTTGACCTAACTTTCTTTCTTTCTCCTCTTTGGATAGTTTCATCAGGCAGGACTGATACTTGAGGGGGTTACATCCAAATACCAAAGTGGTATTTGGAGTTTCAGGATGGAGAAATGCAGCTGTGGTACTAGGGGAAAGCTACCTGCATCTGGTGTACTGAATCTCTGCTCTGGATGAATGCAAGGTTTCTGAAGCTGTCTAATCTGACCTCAGTTGACCATATATAATTTCACCTAGACTACCAAATATAATAATTAGAAAACAACAATTAAAATGCAACCACCACTACCACACAAAAAAATTAGAAAACATAGAAGCTGAGCAGTGTGCATTATTCACTGCAATTCTACAGCAGGGAATGGCATAAGTGAAAACCTGAAGTGCTTGTTTTGTATCCCTGCTGTCCGTGTTGCAGGTTGGTATTCTGAAATGATACTACTGGGTGAAGGCTTATGCCTAAAGCCTAAGTGGCCCACATGAGATATTTCTGAAGGTCATAAAAACTTCCAGGATCCGGATTTTAAAATACATGCATCAGAATTTAGTGACATTATTTTTCTTGTCAGTGTATATGCTTGCAGAAATGAATATCTGGAGGCTTTCTATTGTTAATTCTAGTGCCTTTTATTCTGTGTAGTATGTATGATCACAATTTTTGTTACAGCACAGCATAGTCATTAAAAGAAGTTCATGGACCCTGACAGCAAAGTGCTTTTATGTTGAAGCAGTTCCAAAAGCAGCCCACGGCTCCTTTTTTTTTTTTTTTTTTTTTTTTTTAGTAGTAGAAACTCAGCCAAAAAGCTGATTCCTTCTTTGGAGTTAATCCTCAAAGTCTTTCTTCGTTTGTATGTGTAGGCAAAGAAAATGGGGACACTGAGGTGGGGAGTTACGTAGAGGCTTAGACATAATTGCAATTTGCAATTTGACCGATATAATTTGCATAATGTGCTCTCAGGAGAGTTTTGAGGCCATTTGATCCTGGACCTTGATGTCACATAGCCTAAAGAATTTTAACAGTTTTTAGCTTCACGGTCAGAATCTTTCATCATTTTAACAGTTTTAAACATAGTAACTGTAAATGCTAAAAATAAGAAAAGAGAAAGATAAAATAAAAAGCTGTCATCCAAAGGCATGCATGCTTGCTTGTGCTCACTTTTTCCCCCCCTCTTGAAAGATTCAGTTGCTCTCTCTTTTCAATTTGTCTAGGAGCATTTTCATCCATAGAAGATATCCCAGAAAATATTGTACATGATCATGAGAAGAATGGCCTTCCACGCTTGTCCTCCTTCAGTGACTCTGAAATTAAAAAACGGTAAGAGGTGGATTCCCAAAGGTGTGGGAGTGGTTTGAAGTCAATGGTATTACAGACAATAAAGAGTACCATTGAAGTCTACATCTGGAATTTAGGACAATAGGGTTTCTGCTTCATCACTTGTTTTACGGCAATACCCTGTTATCCTCACAGATGTTGCTGTCACTAGCTCTCTACTGGCTTTGGAGGAGAACACCAGCATAGTCGGTGATAGGTGAGCCAATCAGCTGCCTCTGGATAGGGTTTCTCCACTGCATACCAAGTCATTACGTGGTTTGTCTTCAGAATGGAAGGTTTAATTGGAAGGTCCACCCTGATGCCTTGTACAGTACATCTGTACTGTCATTGATTAAGTCATTGAAAGCAGTTTTACTTACTGGGATTGAACAGGATAGGTTTAAAATGTTAGCACTTATTAGCCTGAGAGTATTGTCTATTCAGCTAACCACTGTCTTCCTCTTTGGCCGTGTCTGGTTCTTTTCAGACCAGAAAAATGACTTCTTGCAGTAGAGCCTTCTAAATTACATTGACTAGAGTTTTGACTGTCTGCTCTCACCTCTACTAGAGTCTATGCCATATATAATCATTCTTAGGGGGTAGCAGCAGGGGAAGAACAGGACATAAAATGTCAGCAGGCACTTGCAAGCTTATGGTTGCATATTTTTTATGGCTCTTAAGCCATTCTGAAGGGTCAACCCCTTATACATGTGGTGTTAGCTAGGAGCAGAGCTCAGATTGACTTCAGACCTCAAAGTAACTGTTGACCTAGAGAATGACCTATAGCTAGGGTATTTGAAGTTGAGTGTCCTCATGATTTGGGTTGCCTGCCACACAAGTTGTGTGGAGGTGTGTAACAAGGGTTTGGTTGGGAATTCTGAAACAAAGTATCAAAGAGTTTAGGTATAGAGAGGGGAACAGTGTGGATTTGTTCATTTAGTTTGTTAACTTTCAGGCCTGCCTGGTGTAGTGGAAGGGGTAATTAATTACCTCGAGGTGATATTTTTTAAATATTAATATAGTTTATTAATATTAAATATTCAGAACTCGCGGCGCCCCAATCAAAATAGTAATAATAACAGGTTCTTGCATCATTATGGAAAACTATATACAGGTTATAATACAGGATCTAGGAGTAACTAGTGAATATATACATTACTTGTACTCGATTAAACTGGAAGAGAAGACTTTGCTGTCAATATACCGCTTGTGGTCAATACACCACTTGCTCACTAGATGGACACAAGGAGCAACTTTCTGCTTATGGCAGAAGGCAATTAATAATTACAAGCTTTTGGTATTTACTCACAAAAAGTATTATCTGACAGTACCCAAGGCTCATGGCGGAGTTGCTGTCGGTAGCTGTCAGAGGCTTTAGAGTTTCCCCAGGCTTCTGGGCACTGGAGAAAGGAGGCAGACGATCTCTGACCTGTTCCTGGCTTTCTGGACGATTTGTGTTATCTCCAGGGCTTCTGTCTGGGCAGAAGGCTTTCAGGTGCAGGCAGGATGTCTTGCGGTGTGCAGTCTGGGCACGGTGTCACGCCGGCTATGCAGGCCAAACACATGGAGGTATGAGAGCCTCAGCTCAGGATCAATGAGGCAGCAGGCACGGATGCAATAGCAGACACACCTTGTAATGGCAAAACACATGTCCTGTGCTCCCTGCTTATCTCCTTTTATCCAATACGACCCGAGACTAATGGGCTTTTGGACACAGGATAGCCAATCAAATGGCAGTTGGCCAAGATCTGACCATATTGGGTGAAGCCATAGGCTTGCTTTACCCTTTTTTGGGCAGAACATGGGCCTTGCACAAGGCAACCATGTGCACCTTGTTTACTGCAGTTGCTGGGCAGGCCACAGACCCCAGACTTAGTGGCTCCAGGTTCTTTGTCCTTTTTCCCGCGGTTGCTCTCCCCAAAACAGAAGGAGGGAGAACAGAAAAACATGCCTGGGCAAGCCAGGATATGTACAAGCCTAATTTGGCCTGCTTAGGCCTACCACGACACTTGGTTATGAGTACGTATGGGAAACCTGAGGACTGACTGTTGAGGCTGCAGAGAGGCCATCCACTTATTTCAGTGAGAATTTCAGTGAGAAATGGGCTATAAACCTCCTTTTTCAGCTATTTATTGAAATAAACTTGTTTTCAGTTTGTTTCTCCTACAGATACTCTCTGACTACAGAATGTTACAACTTAGCGGTATCATAACAAAGTGTAAAATTCTGTTGAAAACCATTATCTGATTAAAATAATGGCCATTATTGACAGCACCACGAAACATCAAAATACCAGAATTACTATTTTTTTTTTATTTAAGCAACAATTTGTCCAACTACCTGCCAGTGAAAAAATGTAGCCCTCTATGTATTTAGCAGCACCAAGCCACTTTTTCCATGTCTTTGTGTATTTTGCTCCTTGAACTCAGTCACATGGCATTAAAAATGTCTTTGACTCAGATCTTTCAGGATCTTTTCAGCATCTTTTTTCTCTTGTTTATATGAATTGAGATAAAGTAAGCTCCTTGGGTTTGAATAAAGTGTGAAAACTAAGACTAGTGATTTCCACCTTGTATTTGTATATAAAAACTGTTAGCAAAAAGACAGAAACAGTATTTCTAGTCCTATTGATTCTAATCTGCCCTAGTGAGAACACACCTGGAATACTGTATCCAATTTTGAACTCCCCGGTTCAGGAGAGACAGGGACCTGCTGGAAAGAGTCCAGTGGAGAGCCATGAAGATGATTCAGGCACTTGAGCATCTCCCCTCTGAAGAGAGACTGAGAAACCTGGGGGCATTTAGTCTGGAGAAGACTGAGAGGAGATCTTACCAATGTGTACAAACATCTGAGGGGTGGGTGTTAAGTGGATGAGGCCAATCTCTTTTTGGTGGTCAGAATCAATAAGACAAGGAGCAATGGCTACATATTGGAGTATAGAATGTTTCACCTCAACATGAGGACAAAATTCTTTACAGTGAGGGTGACAGAGCACTTGAACAGGCTGCTCAGAGAGGTTGTGGAGTCTCTTTCTCTGGAGACTCAGAACCTGCCTGGATGTGTTCCTGTGCAAGCTACCCTAGGGGATCCTGCCTTAGCAGCGGGATTGGACTTGATGATCTCTGGAGGTCCCTCCCAACCTCTAAGGTTCTGTGATTCTGTGAATATTGATAGACTGTGGTGTAAGATTCATATCACTGTGTCTGTGTTCCTGTGTGACCTGCTCTAGGTGATCCTTCTCTGGCAGGGAGGTTGGATTTATCTCTCAGGGTCCCTTCCATCCCCTAACATTCTGTGATTCTGGGTGGTCGGTGTATGTACATTTTGCAAGTACTTCGCTAAACATACTTTAAAGACTGCTGAATACTTTGCCTTCATTATTTGGGTTTTTAATTTTTCTTTCCCCCTCCTCTCTTTAGACTGAATTTATACTTCAAGTTTTTTATTGTTAGAGATCCATTTGAAAGACTTATTTCTGCGTTCAAAGACAAGTTCGTGCACAATCCTCGGTTTGAACCTTGGTACCGGCACGAAATTGCTCCCGGTATCATTCGTAAGTATCGAAAGAATCGCACAGAGACCAAAGGGCTGCAGTTTGAAGATTTCGTGCGCTACCTGGGTGACCCGAATCACCGATGGCTCGATGTTCAGTTTGGCGACCACATCATTCATTGGGTAACGTACGTGGAACTTTGCGCCCCCTGTGAAATCACGTACAGCGTGATTGGGCACCATGAAACCCTGGAGGACGATGCTCCGTTTATCTTGAAAGCGGCTGGCATAGACCATCTGGTGTCGTATCCCACGATTCCACCAGGCATAACAGTGTACAACAGAACAAAAGTGGAGCGGTATTTTTCGGGAATTAGCAAGAGAGACATAAGGCGCCTCTATGCGCGATTCGAAGGCGATTTTAAACTCTTTGGCTATCGGGAGCCAGATTTCTTGCTTAACTGACGCTTAGGGTAGGCTCTGAAGAAGTGTCTCGTGGATTAAGTAAACCCATCTGAACAAATGGCTGCAGCACTGACAGAGCTGAGGATGACAGTTTGTTATCTAGCTTTTTTCGCTGTCGCTCCATTTTTCAGTGAAAGTATTGGTCATATGAACAAGTAGGGGCTTATAGTTGTTGTTTACTGACCATGTTTTCAATATGTGGCGTTGCAATCTGTTAGGATTGAAGTCTCTGTTATCTGAAATACAGAATTCCACTTCTCCCCTCTTCCCTTCAGGAAAAAAAAAAAAGAACAAATGGGCTATGATCTTCCTCTCCTTCTCCCAGAGAGAATGACAGTTTTTAAATGTTGTGAACTATTTATAAAGATGACGATTCCACTGTAGATTAGCTCTCGACTTGTGGGTGAACTTGATGATTCAAGCTCATGAGAGGCATGTAGTCTCCCATGAGCTTTGAAAACGAAAGGCCAATACAGAACTAAAAATTGATTAAATGCTTGACAAAATCATCCAGCTTCTGTCATGTGGCTGCTAAAATAGCAATGCTGATCTAATCCCATTCTTGTTTGTCACAAAATGAACCTGATTAGGTGGAAGCTTTTAGAGGTCTTAAAAAAGGGACCGGTTCCAAGGCCCAGTTGTCTTCATAGTTTTGTCAAGTGCTTACTGTACTTACTGCTGATCTGTTGAACCTCATAATTCTTTTGATTTTCAGTATATTGTTTAACTCCTGGCTGTGTAAGTTATCTGAGAATACTAGATGCAAATGAAGCATAGAAGAAAAATTAAACTGGTAGGGAATTTTTAAGGAAAATTAAGTTAACATAAAGTATTAATTCTATTTGCAGAAGCACATACAGAAATCATGAGATGCTTTCACTTAATTTAACTTGGTTTATCTTCTAACTGTTCAGATTGATAAGGAAGCCACAAAGGCAGGATATACATAAGAGCTGCTAGAGTTACTTGGATTAACAACTTTGCCTTTCTTTTATATCCAGCCTTGCTCAATGTTCAGTACCTTAGAGAACAAAAAGTTTACCTCCCTCTGAAAATTCATCTCCCTGCTGCGAAAGGAGACAGGATAAATCCCTGACTTTTCTAATGATTCACTGCTGTCATGTCCTGACTCAAAAAATGCTAGACATTTGTGTTACCGATGGGGTGAGTTCACTTACATGCCAGGAGTCTGAATGTCGCTTAAATTTGTGTACCCATTTCATGCATTAGAAAAAGAAAAAAAAAAAAAAAAACACAAAAGGGGAGATAAAAAACAAACACACACACACAACCCCCACAGAAAACACCTGGAACGGATGCATCCATCATATTTACCTGTGCTTGCATTGTGTCTCATAAAGAGTAGTCTCTTGTTTGAGTCGCCAGCAATAAAGATCAGCCAACTGCCACCTCATCCCATCATCCTATAGGCCCTGGGAGTGAGAGACTCTGTATCTGAAATACAGGAATTGCTGTCACAGTGAGCATGTGAACTGTATTTTAAAAATATTAACCCCAAAACATTAGAGATCAGCATAATGTTGCTGCCTAGAAATACTAATAATGGGCAGTGCTATGGAACCTGCTCTTCAATCCAGCCACAGTATGTTTTCGATAGCTTTCAGCATCAATGCAAGGAAGCATCTTGCACTTGTGAAAAAGAAAAGCTGTGCCAAGCTGACATGTGCTGCTGCCCACAAAAAGGAACTCTGTTGTAGCTGGAAATGATTTCAGAAAGACCTCAACAGACTAATTGAAATAAGGGGGAATCATTAACTGGATGTCATCAATAGTCCAGGGTGACAAAGCTGGAAGGTTGGGGCTTTTCTCAATTTTTTTTTTTTAAACAACAATTACAGTGCCCTAACTTGTTAGTTCTTAACTGATGATAAAAGGATGTTAACAACTCCAGGTTTTCTGTCATTTTCTTAGTATGGACACTTAGCAAAATGTACTGTTAAATGCATTTTGGAGCTAATGAGCTGATTGATTACCTCTCTGACGATTTAAAATGTAACAGTGTGAATAATGTATAGTGAAGTCAGGCCTTAAAGTTTAATTCTAATAAAGATAAAGTAGAATTGTTTTCTTCTGAAAGCATAAGCTACTGATCACACATAATGCCAATGAGTGTTTTTGTTTTTCTTGTTAAATTACTTAATGTAGTCATTGCTTAAAAATTGCCAGCCTCAAACTACCGCTCAGGTGGAAAATGCTACATAAATGTTATGTAATAATATTTTTCTTCTAATAGCCTTCTCGGCATTGAGTTCTCTCTGGCATCTGACAGCAAATGTGAACAGATGTGTGGACTGACATAGGCAGAAGTGTGTGTGTGTGTGTGTGTACTGCACTCCCAGCAACAGCTCTTGTGTTTTTCAGGCTGGAACTGTAGCAGTCATTGCTTTGTCTTCAGTTCAAACATGTAGTTTATCCTTTCGATAATATCCTCCTGAGTTATAGTTTCTTTCTAGAAGTGTTGGGTTTTTTGGTCACATGCCCGAAGTAATGGTGGCACTGTTTTGGGATAACTCTTGCAGAAACTTGGGTAATGTGAAAGCCCTTGTGAGGTGTAGTGGGGTTCTCCTTTTTGGTCTGGTGAAGGTAGGGTGGCCACAGCAGACTGTGTCAAGGAAGAGGCTTTTGGCCTACTTGTTATCATTAATTAAACACTTGCGTTTTCTTTTAGCTTAATTGTGCTCTAAGGCTTTTACAAATGTAGTCCCAGTGGCATGCATGAAGGTTATTTGGTGGTTGAGATGTCATTTTCATGCTTTCAAATTGCAAGTGATATTTATGTCATGTGTAGGGAACTGCTGTCCCAGATTGTTACAGCTTCAGAAAACCTCAAACTTTGTGCATCTCTGTCCTTTTGTTATCTCTCCTCAGCAGCTTTTGAATCCTCTGGCCCATTTTAATCACATCTTACAGATGAAAGTTGAGCTCTTAGGGGTAGTGAGTTGCAGTAATTTTAAAAATAGGAGAGGAAACATTCTTTGTACATCAGACAGTCCATGCTGTA
>VWYK01035343.1:0-12938 GCA_013399775.1 Semnornis frantzii
ATGATTCTATGATTCTTTTGTAACACTTCTGCTCTTTGATTTTTGTGTATGTGACACTGATAAAAATTACAGGGAGAAACACAAAGGACAGTGAGGAAAAAATCCAGTTAGATTTTGAAGGAGAAGAGTATTCGTTTTGCAGTGTTCTGAACAGCCTAACTCCCGTGGATGCTGCAGCCTGCCCTGTCTTTCCCAGGAGACTCCTGGGAGGTGACTTAGGTGCAAGCCACCCTCTGAGCTTTGCAGTTTTCTGCTCAAGGATTGTTTCAGGGATGAGGATGTCCTGTAAGTCCTGAGCCATAGATATCAGCCCACACTGGGCAAGCAAGCTGGCATTATGTGCCTTGTGACCAAATGGGGCCCCAGCTGTTGAACTTTGAGCTGAGAAGCTTATATAAATGTTCTCTATTGCTTTATGCAGCCCTGTGCAGATTTTTATTCCTCTGCAAGTATTCAGCTGAATAAGGCAAAGTGTTTTCTTCTGCTTTTGAAGACATTGCAACATTTAGAACTCTGTTTACCTTTGTCCAGTATTGATGAACTGGATTACTCAATGGAATAAACCCAAGAACATTCCAGGCTTTTGAGGACATTCCAGGTTGTGTTGAGGGACTCCACCTGTAGGAGAGGACATGAGCTGTTGAGCCAGATTATCCCTCACAATGAATTATTTCTACACTTGGGTTTCACCTTTCTAACTTAGCTTCAATGATTTTTAAATGGTGATGAAACTTGCCATCTAAAACCACTTAAAAGATTAGTTACATGGTATCAAGGACTAAAAAAAAGTTACTAAAAATTTACAGATACTGCTGTTAGTAGATTAAGATATAATTCATGGTATTTAACTGGTTTTTCAATTAATGTTTAAACAGAATCATTCTTGTTCTGAGAAGTTAACTAAGAAAAATAATTGCTTTCCTGAAAATAGTTAAGCTGCAATAGCATGTGGACTGAAAAAAACCCAACACATTCAAAGGAACATGCTTTGCATGTCATTAGTTACAGTCCAGCAGTGCAAATTGCTGGTTTATGATAATTTTTATCATCTCATCAAGGTTGGTCATGCTTTCATGAGTATCTTCAATTAACAAGACTAATCTTTTCAGATTCTGAGACTAGAAATTAATTACACTCAGTTTTTGAGGATGTCTTCTTTGTTATTGGCAGTTCAGTGGGAGGAAATGTGTGATTACTCTAAGTGAAAATCAGTCTGACTATTAATTGTCAGGTTGCAGAAAGAATATGCCTTTTAAAATTAAACCTAATGTTTTCTAAAGTGCGGAAAATGTTTTCTAAAGTGTCAGAATTCTGGTCAGTAACTGAAACTCCGTTAGATTCAATGAGTCCAGGATGCCAGTCTATGGTAAAGACAAAACCAGGCAAGATTAGCAGCATAAGGTTTACGTATTTTCTGATCCCCTACTCAGTCCTAGAACTAAGCCAAAAATTATTGGTTTATTGTTGGAAATGGACTTTCATGGAAAAAAAGAAAAAAGAAAAAGAAAAATATTTTTGTGAAATAATATTGGTAGTCATATTGCTGTGGTGCCTTGTGGGTTTAAAGAATATACCATGTTCACAAAGGTTTTAGCATCGTAATGAGCTGAATTCCCTGAATGAGCTGCAACTCTCCTGTTTTACTTCACTCTAGGTTACTGCATAGTAGTCTTTGCTTTTTTTTCTATGGTTTAAACTACTGCTACTACAACTACCATTAAATGTTAATTTAACTGTTTTTAATGATAAACTGTCTTGAAAGGTACTTGCCACACACACACATACCATTTCAATTATTGTCAGTAGACCAAGCAGTGATAACATAAATTAGTCAGCAGGCTGATCCACTGTAATAAAATCTCATGAATTGGGTGGTTTTTTTTTTTGTTTTTTTTTTTTTGGACGAGTGAATAGGGGGAACTTTCACTGGTGTAACATGATCATTAGGTCTCATCTGAGACTAGGACAGGAATTTTGGACATGAGGAAACAGGATGTGAGACCCTCCTAGTCAGGGGCAGCCAAATGTTACCCTTATGCTGCCTTAGTCATAATTTTGAAGTAGTTGATAAGAACTTGCAGTTGCATTAAGCCCTTGTCCATGTGAAATACCAGATACTCCCTAATTCTAGGGGTTACTGCCTAAGTGGATTTGCAGACCTGATGTGGGAGAAGTATAGAAAGTGGCCCAAATTTTTAGGCCATGTTCAGCATTTTCACTGACCTCAGGGTCCTGCATTATATTTCTCTCAAAAGAAAAGCTACTGCTAATACATACATATCATCCAATACAACAATGGGTTATTACAGGAAGACTATATATGGAAAGAGAAATAAGAGAAACATTCTGTGGGATGACCTAATAAAATTTTCCACAAATTATTACGGGAGTCACTGTATAAAAGATGTATTAACTGTTCTGATTTTTAATTTTGCTCCGAAAGTAAATTCTACAACAGGCTGGATGTTCACATGCTTGATACATTTAGAATACTAAGGATTGAAAAATCAAGCATACACTTGCTGTATATAAAGACAAGATGAAAACAATGCGAAACCATGTATATATCTTTTAACATTGATCAGAAAGGACCAGGCAGACCTTGCTGAGTCTGTAAATTAACCCCATAGCACTTCAGACATGGATCAGGAATGTCCAACACAAATCATGCTGCATTCTGCTCTGTGGGTTTGTTTGTGTCACAGACACACTGATGTTTGCTACCACTTTCTGAAGCAGAGAAAACAAAGATCCTTGTATGAAAATAACCACTGAGGATCTGCATCCTGGTTAGATGGCAAATGTTTCAACTTTCCTCCATCAGCAAAGTCTTGGTGAAATTTAACTTGGAAAGACTGGGAGCAAATCCTCTGTTGGGATGCACAGACAAGAGCAGAAAACATAGTGGTGCAAAGACAAGATGTCAGAAAGCATAAGAGTAAACCTGATAACCATGCCTCATGAGTGTTTGCCACAGAAAAAGACAAAACCTCACTCTTTATCTTGGGCTTATGATGGCAGACAATCTCAAAGCCATAGTTCAATTGACTTGAAAACTATGTATGAAAGTATTACAGAAAGGGGTGCTCACCAACTGAGGGGGTTCTCCCTATTCAGTTACTTAGAAAAATTTGTATTTAATTTATCTCATTCGTTCTAGGGCAGCATGTAGGATCATAGAAATACTTATTTCACCAAAAAGGATTGAGGAAGCGTTTTCAAAGAAAAAAAAAATTGCCTGGAATGTTGCACAGGAGTATGTGTAAAAAAGTCATGTTCAAACTTCTCTTCATCTGATTTTGCTCATCTGTATGGGAAGAAACAATTTCACAGTTCATGATTTCAGACCAGTATAAAGCTAGATGTTACAAGGAGGAAGTTGTCAATTGAAATAGATCATTACCCGACTGACCAGAAACTGCTGGATCTGAAGCAGTCCCTGAACACGTGAGCACTAGTTTCTTCCAACATTAAAAAAAAATCCTGCCATTTTATGAAAGCGAATATGTCACCATCTCTGAGGCTTAAAATACAGGGGGCATTTGCACAGCTCCTGTCCACTCTAATTCTCAAAAAGAGTGGGCTTTGTTTTCTTTTGTTATCTGTGGGGAGCAGATCAGCTGTGGCCTAAAGCTCCGCCACTTGTTTATATTCTGGATTAAGAGGGAAAATCACTGCTAATATATTTGTGTGCATCACACAAATACATTCAAGCTGCAACTGGATAGGCTTAGACTGGACATTAGGAAACTTTTATTCACAAGAAGAGTGGTCAGGCACTGGAGTGGGCTGCCCAGGGAGGAGCTCGAGTCCACCAACCCTGGATATGTTTAAAGGTCATTTGGATGTGGTATTTGAGGATATGGTTTAAGGGTAACCTTCGTAGAGTAGAGATAATGGTTGGACTTGATGATCTTTGGGGTCTTTTCCAACAGGAATGTTTCTGTGATTCTGTGAAATGTCAGTGGAAAACTAAATGATGGTCAGGAAAGGGTCTCCATACAGACTCAAGTGAATTCTTTGATATGCAGGACCTATCAATGGTTTAATAAAATTTAGCATCAGGTTATGCTCCTGGCAAGAGTCACCAGATACATTACAAAGGAAAGTGATAAATCCTGCAGCTCTTTCTGCAGTTCAGGTATGAATCCCGTGCTTTATGTGTGAATCTCTTCTTGCTAAAAAAACCCTGGGTGAGCTCTAGTTGTGTAATAACCTGGGATAAGCATAGGGGTTTTGTTGCGTTTATCAAAGGATAAATTTGCTAAGAGATGAGCCACCCTGTGTTCTGGCTGATCCTTAGAGATTAGAGGGGATAGAGGCAGCTGCACCTATCTCATACTAGGTAGGCCAATCATCAATGTGGCTTGCAGGCCTAGCACTGGCTGCACAAACAGCCTGTCTGCTGTACGTCTGGCTGCATTCAAAAGCAGCGGTCAGGTATGGTTTATTTGCACGCACTGTATAGATTGCTAGTGACAAATGCACTAAACTACA
The DNA here is from genome assembly GCA_013399775.1 of Semnornis frantzii. NCBI lineage: Eukaryota > Metazoa > Chordata > Aves > Piciformes > Ramphastidae > Semnornis > Semnornis frantzii. The sequence goes on from VWYK01035343.1 coordinate 4,498, forward strand.
GAACAGCTACACAGCTCTAAAATATGCTTGCAATCACAAGCTTAATCTCCTTGGGAAAGCACTCGGTGTAGCAGAAGTCACAAGTCTTATCAAAAGATGTCCCTTCTGGAGTGGAGAGAAGAGGACAAATGCACCAATCTGTCCCTACTACTTGGTGCTGAAATTCTTATCCCTCTTTTAGGTAAGAAATCAGAGTAATATCTATACCTTGTATGTACTATGATGCAGAGTATGGGGAGTGGGACTGTGATCAAGTCATTGCTCTGTTATCAGTTCAACAAGCAGCTGAGCTGTACGTGATCAGTGGAGGAACAACTCTACAGACACTCTCAGTGGAAGACCAGGACTTGGTTTGCTCCACTTTCCTCACTGGTGCCCACCAAATCTCTACTCAACTTCTGTGCCTTCTGTGGTCACCTCAAGTTTATAAATGCTGTTATTTCATGCTTTTCCACTGTTACGTGCTTCTGACAGCTTTATATAGTATGAGTTTACATTTCTAGTCTTGCATTGTAAAGCTTAGGCAAAGATTATCGTTTTGATGGATGTATGCCCATCTGTAGACATGAACCCTACAAAATGAGTCAACTGCTATTCAGATCCCTTCTTTTGTGTCAAGTATGTAGTGCCTAAACACACTTCTTCTCTTAAACATTTGAACTCTGTCAAGTATAATACCCTCTTACGGTTAGTCTTTACATGATTCCCTCATTTACCATTATAAACACTTGTTCACAAAGGAAGGAGAGGAATTAAACATGTTTAGTACTCTTTTTGATAGAATATACCATTAACCACTAGAGATTTGCAGCAGTAAATGTTAATATCACTGCCTACATCAAAGTGTGTTTAAATATTTCTTACATTGTTTCATAATTCATTTTTTAAATAAATAAAGCATATGGTTTGTATACATGGTGCAAAGACAACCACATCCATTTCTTAGAACAATTTCCTGTTTGAACAGGGATCTTAAGACCTAAGAGAACAGGAAAAAGAAGGGTGTGGAAAGATTCCATTGCTTTATCAGGAAGCTTTTGCACTGACAATTTCTGAATGAGTGTTCTGGTTTTATATTTTTTGTGATTTGCTGAAAAATTGAAAGCTTTTTTGGTCATGCCAAGTGTAAGGTCCTTCTTGGACAGGAACATGTGTTTTTTGGTCATTGCCCAAAGCCTTGACAACATTGGAAAAAAAAAAAATCAAAAAGTGTTGAAAATCCCAGTGAGATATTAGAGTCTGATTTTGAGTGTTAATCAGTCTGTCTGAACTTTCACAGATCAGCACACAGGTTATGGATATTTTCAGTGCCTAAGAATGAAGGAATTAAGTCTTCTTAGGAAACCTTTAAGTTGTTATTAAATGATATTTCATTAGACACTGATGTCTATTGACATTTATGTTTTTTTGTCTGTGAACCCAGAGTGAGTGGGAAGAAGATTTTTCATTATGAGTACAGTGAAGGAACATTTGCTGTGATTCCTAAATACAAAGTGACTAGTATTTGTTAGCATTATAGTAACAACGTATATTGGTGGTTTATTTTCTGAGCAACTATTGTGCTACAATTTTATTACTGATGCTTGTGGGAGACATTTGCAAGCATTTGAAGATGGTGTTTCCTTTTCTTTAGGAAAGGGCTTTGAGATTGATTTGTTTATTTTTTGTTGGTTTTGTTTTTTGTTTTTTTTTTACATTTTGTTTGCCTCTGGTTTCATATGTGTTATACCGGTTCTAAGATAAACAATGTGCATCATTTTCAGAGCTGAAACATGAGATCTATGTTTGGAGACTGACTGCACAGCGCATTAACCCAGCCAGCAGAGAGGAGACTGCCGTGAAATGCCTCTTGATGCAGAAGGTGCTGACTCTGGAGATGCTTCTGAGGAAGAAGCTAAGGACTTTTCACAGGTGAGCAGGGACCAGGGTGTTCCAGCTGTGCTGCTGTGACCCTTGATGAGGACAAACTAAAGGCACAGGAAGTTTGTTGAACTGGAAGGGAGGTCCTGCCTATCTGAGTCTCTTTGCTTCAACCAACCAAGGCTCGTAATTCGTAATTTGCAGCAGAGCTGAAGGTAAAGGCTTTCAAGAATCTTCACTAGGACAATACCTATATTCTTAGGTGTCTTTTGATAAGATTGGTGTCCGGGCAGATATGAAGAGTCACAAAACTGATGTGCAAGTCCTGGAAAATAAATATCAACATAACCCAGGTTTAAAGGCCTGGAAATTTCAGGTAGTTTTTTATTAAAAAAGATCATGAATATGTCATTGGATTTCTATTGGTAATACTGGCTTCAATGTAATAAAATGATAAAAGTTATTTTTTTTTTAACTGAAAAATCCAAATATTCTTTAGAAAACAGCTGATTTTGAAAATTCATCCATGAATTACTGTGTTTTAACACATGATGAAATCTTCAGTGTGAACCTGAGTGCAGACAAAATTGTTTATGGATATAAATCAGGCTATGTAAACTATCACTAACAGAAATGTTAACCTTATTTTGTTTACATTCCAGCAAAACCAGCTGTTATGCTATGGAATTTGATGACTGAGAATAGCAGTTATAACCTGGTAATAAGCAACATGCTAAATAGGCAAGGACATGTAAATAAGAAACTGTTCCAGTAAAAAGATTATTCTTGTTCACATAATTTTTTGCCAGTATTGTGCACTTTGAATGGAGCAACAGTATTAACACTTAAAGACCAAAATGCTGTTTAAGTCACCTCCTTTTTAAAAGATTCTAACAGATTATTAGACTTTACAACACTAGGCTTTACAACAACAGAAGACATTTCTGCAGTATAAATAAAAATGGCATAGTTATTTAAAATCAAGATTCCTCCAGCACAACCCATTTACAGCAATGTAAAAATTCATTAGCATTAACAACAGCACTCCTGAACTGCAAACCCCAAGGCTTCTTGCTGGAGGGCTGACTATGCTGATAACATGATGAAATTATTCAGATCTTAAAAACTTCATTATAAAATGCAAATGTGAAATATATATGTTCTGTCTTGTTGATGACCCTTGTTTTATCACAGAAGGCCACACATCAACTCCTGAAACTATTAAGGTAGCTACATAATGCACATAGTCAGATCCTATACCAAGGTCCATAGTCTGGAGGAGTAGGAGAATACTCATACTCCTTCCAAGCCCACTACACACTTTGTACCGAAGGGTTAGTGTATTAGTGGAACATGTTACAAAAAGGAGTCTTAAGGACATGCCTATGGGAATTTTGCTGCGGGCCTTAAGAAGGCTGTGAATCCTTCGTGCTATGTATTACTCCACACAGGGGAAGAGGCGATCTGCTTGTGATGAGAGGGATTTATTCCAATGCTCTTCACAGAACTCTAATTTCACTTGGGAAAAAAACAGGTGTCATTTTCTTTCAGGCAAATCTCACAGGAAGATAAAAACTGGGAAACTAATATTCAGGAACTTCAGAAAAATGTAAGTAGATGTCAGTTTTCCTCAGTATCCAGTTAAGCAGATCTATGACTTTGTAAGGAGAGAGTGCTTTGAATCCAATGCAAATTTAATAACTCTCATGACAGCAAAAATGCTGGCAGGCAGATTGGCTGGCTTCTCATTGAAACAGGGTTACTGAACCACACTGTGAGGTTTGGTTAGGTTTTATTCTTTTGGTCCTTAGAAAAAAAACAATTTAAAGGATCGACAGCATCTTCTTAGATTTTTAATCCATGCCTAAAAAAGTACTCAGAAGGTGTCATATAGTTGTTTATAACTGAAGTGTGATGGTGCAGCACACTCCTGCTGATGTACCAAATACCAGCTCTAATTTACTATACTGTTTGTGACACGCCTGCTATTATTAAAGTAGGGATAAACCATTTGGATAAATCCTGTTCTCTTTGCTGTGCACACTTCAACACTGCCTAAATTGTTATGCTGAAGCTGGATCTGATGAGTTCTGAAATCTGTGATGAGATTAATTTAATCTAAATTTAACTGTGAAAATGTTGCAACTTTTCTGGCTCATTGGCATTATAAATGAAACCAGGACTGTGTTTGGGAGCTCAGATCTTTCACTGGGAAATTGCTGTCCTCTATGTCACTGAACAAAACCAACAGGATTCCTTATTAGGTTGTACACTTTTTCCAAGTTATCGCATAAAAGACTAACTATTTAAAGAACAGAGACTTGTACTTTAGTAGAGCTTTAAAGTGTGTAAAATGAGAGAGACCTCAGACTGAAAGGTTATTTCCTGGACTGGTGACAAATGCGAAATGAGAGCAGAGAAGCAGAGTCATGGTAGAAAGTGATGGGTCTGAGTGTGAGACCATGAGGAGATCATGAGGAGTGCATGGGTGCAGGAACTGATCACAGGGATGTAGAAGCTGCATATGGATTACAGACTTGATGAATTCATGAAAAACCTGGCCACTAGGCTAGTCTATAGATTTTCAAAGTACACATGCAAAAAAAACGGTGATTTTGTCCAGGGTCAGGAAACCACACAGTGTCCAGAATGCTGTCTATTAGGAATTAGATTTCAATCCTAGTTTTACAGAAATGAAATTGTGATTATGGTAGATGAACATAGCTGAACACAGCTACTGAACAAAGTAGCAGCTGCTAACTACTTCTATATATTAGATCAGATTGGGCCACATATTCATGGTTTCATGAAACACTTCAATTTAAATATTTCCGTCTTTTTTGTTATACAATAAAGGAAAATAAGTTTGTGCTTTGCACATGCATTCATGAACTCTATGTATAACAGGTAGCTCCTTCTTTAATACAGTTATTAATTTTTTCCCCCCCTTGTCTACAGCACAGAATAACAGACAAGATTCTTCTCATCAAATGCTTGACTGTGCTGGGATGTGTTATTCTTATGTTTTTTCTCAACTCATTTGTTCCAGGCATCTACCTAGATCTTGGTAAGTTTCATAGTTTTGTTTTATCTAAGTAAAGCAAACAACTTCCCTGAAAGAAGCAATAATATTTTTCTGAGTCTGGATCTTTTCAGAAAGCTCTTTTCCATTAAGTCTCTGGCCTCACAATTCCACCAGATTAATCAGAACAGCAATTTCTCAGAACAGGCTTTCTAAATGCAGTCACATTCCAGTCATGCAAAGAGGAATAACAAAGTGCTCATTACTTCATTTTTCTGACTTCTCAATACTAATAAGCTGGCTAAATATTACAGAATGAGCAAATTTGACTTTAGCATCATTGCACTGTAGTGACCTACATTCACTGCAGTGCATGACCAAGATGCATTCTAGAGACCAGAAAACTATCACTCCGCAGAAGTACATAATGTAGTCTGGCATTATTTCTTAAATATAGATAACTCTTTATATAACTTCCAGTCTCAATTTCTTTATTGCCAGAATAAATAATTTCTCAAAATAATATCAGGTAGACGCTGTATATGTGTGAAATGAAAGTCTCTATATGGATACTTTCTACGCGTAGACCTGTATGTGCAGGTTTTTATACAGTTAGCTGCATACTTGTGTGGGGACAGACTCTGCATATCCTGAAAACAGAACCAAATTAAACCTCACATTTAACTGAGGGACAGTCATCAAAACCACCTGTGCGTTGCCCAATAAGAAGTTAAAAATATATTTTTTGGCTGCTTGAAAGCTATGGAGTTTCAGATTTATGTTTTCATGCAAGCCGAATTTCACCACTGTGCACATCCATCCCAGTGGACGAAAGGTGCAACAGCCTTGAGCAGGAATAACTCATAATCTATAGATCATTAATTGCGTCATCATATACACAGATGCTATATTGAAATACATTTTTGTTATTGACAATATAGAGCTAGTTTATAGATGTACAATGATGATCAAGTTGTAAACAAGACCTTCAGTGTCTACTACTGATATATTGCTTCTGGTACATTGACTGGCTTAGGGAGGTGTCTAACGATAGCAGAAGGCTGTTTGCTGGGACCTGGGGAAACACTAGTGTTGTGTATTGATGGTGCTGGTGGGAGTGTGCAGGTCACTGTTTTAATAGGCATAGCTTTGCTGCGAAATGGATTTATTCAAGGGACTGATCCCCAGCCCTCAGGTATTAGAGGTGCAGAATGGCTCCCGCTGCTCAGACCATTCTTTCAGAGGAGACTGACTGCATCTCCACAGCACAGCAATTGGCTCTGTGTTTCCTCTTGATATAAAAGAATGGGTTAATTAATTTTTAAGTTCACAGTGGGGACAGTTTATAGCCTAGTACAGCTGTGTTTTAGGATTATGATGCTGAGGACATATGTTACATTATCTGGTACACACTATAGTGTTTGAATACACAAAGCCACCGAGTGTAATGTTGGAGTAACAGTGCAGAGCAGAGACACAAACCTTATCCACACTCCTGCTACTGTTTGGTTGTGATCTCTGAAGTGAATTGTCTTCAGAATGCACCTTGGTTTGCAGTTATCTGAGATGAAACAAACTGGGTCACAGCAAATCAACATATACACAAGGGAGACTCTGAGGGACCAGTACCTTGCTGTAGACTTGGACTAAGCAATTAAACAGCAGTGTCAATACACCCAGCAAGACCTTGTTGAAGTCCCGGTGCCCTTGAGCAGTATGAGGTTAGGAAATAATCCATGTTAGCTAGGTTTTCTTACTCCAGCTAGTGCTACAGCTGTTGTGGCAGCTTCTCTACTCCAGAATATTTGGCATGAATATGGGGGATTTCAGCTTATAAAAATTATACTCTTAGAAATTTTAAAGTTATACCCATGTATTATGACAGTAAAAGTGCTATATTACGAGGATGTAGAAAGATGCAGAAGCTGAAGACAGCTGAACGTGAGTGAAGTCATAGTGGCTAAGGCAGGCAGTCACACTGGCAATTTAAGACACCAGTTGCCAGCTTTACTTTTCTGTCTCAGACAAGTAGGCACCAAACCACGTAGCATTTCTTGAGTTAAACTCAGCACCTGTGTTTCTCAAAAACCATAGACAGTTGGTAAAGACTGCAAAGCACTGTTTGCGTATGCTCTTGGTGAGATATTTCAAAACTACAAAGTGGTTGAGGTCAATACTAGAAGAAATAGAACAGGTGATGAGGTTTTGTCCTACTTTATGTAAATGAAATAAATGAGAACAAATTACATAGTTGGCAGTGTAGGTTTTCATTATTCACTAGGTGATCTTCAGCTGCAGCTTTGAAAGTAAATACAGGCTGCATGTGTTCTATATAATTTCTCCCTCTTCTGTATTCATGGCAAAATGATCAGATTAATGAATAGATGTTACTATAGCATGCTCGTAATTTCTATTAACAATTAATGGAACCTGCAAGCATCTACTGAGATCTTACTGACTATTCTCGAATTCCACTATCTTGAAGATAACTGTCATTTATTTACCATTACTGAAGAAGTGCTGTTGTCTCTATGAATGATAGTCCTCTAGTGCGTCAAAATGAATTTCCTAAAATAGAGTTAATCTCGTACTCTAATGGTTTGGGTAAATTTGTTCAATATGTTCTTCTCATAAAAATAGAAGTAGATTGTAGCTCAGTGTTTAATTTTCTACCAGAATAATGTTTTATACAAAGTCTACAGTGTTAGAAATCTAATAACTTTTAATTGCATTTGGTAGAGTAAATTAGAAAGATTATAGAATTCTTTATCAGTTCCCAGCCGTGATACATTTTTTTTTCCATTATGAACTTGAAATCATTAATACAATTTGAGGGAACTGACATTTTAATTTAAATAATAAAATTTGCATACTTAGATACATTTTATAATGCAGAGCATTTTCTTATTTCTGGTACCTGTTCATCAATTTATTTAGACTAGTTCTATGGACTATCTATGTTAATGAAAGATTAGTACTAAGACTTTAAATAAACAGATGTGGCAAACATTCTACAACAATACTTTCATCTGACCCCATGGGATTTCGCTTTATTCATAAATCATTGATAAAGCATCTGAGAAAATAAATGTAAAAAGAAAAAAAATGAAAAAAAAAATCAATCTTTCTGCCCTTCAAGGATTGCAGCTGATTCCTATTTTGACTTTAACTTTCAGGTAGACATGTCTAGAGCTTTGAACTGTGATGTGATCTGCCAGAAAAGACAAATTGTTTCAAAGCAAAAGAAGCAAGATTTTGATGGCATTTAAACTAGATTACCATTACTATTTTTAATAGAGGATGCCCAAAATGACTGGGTGAGAAAAAAAGTCACAATATCCATCTATAACCTATTTATGTCTGTTTGTGTGGGGCAGGTCCTTCTTCTATGACTGGACAAACCACCTGGTAGATGAGGGAAGGGCTGTGGATGTGGTCTGCTCAGACTTCATCAAAGCCTTTGACGCAGTCTCCAACAGCATCCTCCTGGAAAAACTGGCAGCCCAAGGCTTGGACAGGCACACCCTTCGCTAAACCTGGCTGCATGACTGGGCACAGA
>VWYK01035363.1:1026-12083 GCA_013399775.1 Semnornis frantzii
ATTGGCCTTCTTGGCCACAAGGGCACATGCTGTCTCATGGATAACTTGTTATCCACCACCCACTCCCAGGTCCCTCTCCACAGGGCTGCTCTCCAGCAGATCACCTCCCAGCCTGCAGTGGTGCAGTTTATTATTCCTCCCCAGGTGCAGGACTCTGCACTTGTCCTTTTTGAACCTCATTTGGTTCCTCTTTGCCCATCTCTCCAGTCTGTCCAAGTCTTGCTGGATGGCCACACAGCCTTCAGCTGTATCAGCCAAGCCTCCTGGTTTGGCATCATCAGCAAACTTGCTGAGCAAACTCTGTCCCCTCATCAATGTCATTGATGAAGATGTTGAACAGCACCAGCAAAAAACATTAGGTTGTTAATACAGAGACAACAAGGCTCAATCTTGCATCTGCTGAAGACAAGATGTTTCTGCTGCCAGGAAAATACAGCTTTTAGTGCACACAAATTACTATAGGCACTTTCAGTACATATTTGAACTATATGACCGATATGGCAGTCCAGCACCTCTAATTAGGTGCAAAGGAAAAAACATGTGTCAAGTCCAAATGAACATTTATATTCATCCCTGAGAGAATGGACATCGTCCCTTGCTCTTGAAATGGATAGATATATGTAATAAAGCACATCAGCTACCAAATTAGATTGTTGGTAGTGTATGTTTTAAAAGGACCGTGAATATACATTGGTATTTTCATAAGAAACTGGCAGCAAATAGTAAAAATTCACACATCAGAAAATATGGAGGGTATCTGCTTCAAGAATTCAAGGTTAACTCTTCAGTTTTAATTTCAGGGTCTATTTTCACCTTGATGTGGAATGTAAGTGGATGCATTTCAATGCACGCATAATTCAGAGAGGAAGTTCTAACTGATGGTTACAACAAAATATTAGAACAATTGTGGCTAAAGAGCCTCCTTTACAAACATCTGTGATCTCTTACATCTGGTACATGGGAATTGAGTACTGAGCTATCCTATAGGGGTGAGACCTAATTAATATTTGTAACACGTTGTGTGGGAGTGTAAAAAAGCTAATAGAATCCTACATTTTTCATTCCCACATATCTTCTGTACTGTGACTTACAAGAAACTGTCCAAATCGCCATAGAGGATTACATGGAAACACAGGGATATAGGCTCAAACATCCACCATCTCATCAATTTACACCCAAGTCTTGATAACAGTTTTCTTTCAAGTTACTGACAATCGAAAAAATGCATGCAGTACCAGTATTGTATCTCTGGAGTTCTTAACTTTTCAACGTGATGATCCAACCTGAGACAGTTTTATTACATATGAAAAGCAAGCACTCTCCATACAAATAAACTCATAAAATCAACAAACAAGATGTTGAAGGGATATTAAAAGTCACCTGAAGTCTATTTGTCCTGAAGCATATGAAGTAAGGAAAAATAACTATAGCTGATGTCCCATGTTAATGAGTTGCAAAAGGTTGATGCTCCTTCCTGCTAAGATACTTCAAAAATAGTATATATAGCTATAAAGTTATTATCAATGTATGACAAATAAAGAATCATCACTGAAGACATTTTCATCTGCATCTGGTGATCTAAAGATAGTGTGGCAAGTGGAATTCAACATCAAGCATTAGATTTCCATGGTTTAACACAATTTAAAAAGAAGGGAAAAAAACAATAAAAAAGGCTTTGAAGAAATCAAGTATCATCATCTAGATGGAAGTTTCATGTGGTATGTTTGTTTTGCTAGCCCAGCTTTCAGAGATAGAGCCTGCAAATTGAAGGGCAGCCTTCTTTGCTCTCATCAAGGTGCCTCCGGCAGGCTGTCCTTTTGAAAGACTGTCATTTGCAACAAGCTGTAGTTATCTCGCCATTGATTCCATGCATTCAGCTCCTCCATATTACTCTAGAAATCATTGCTACTTTATGGGAAGAATTGTCTTTCTCTTAGTCAATATTGCAGCCAGCTTTTCCATATTCCAAAACATATAGCGATCCCCTCATTGCCATCTCATTACCCTCCCTTTTAATTCAGTGATACCATTTCAATACCATTCCCAGCATGAATGATGCTCCCAAGTCACAGTCGTGATCACACAGACAAGCTACATCTTCTTGACGAGTCTTTGATATTCTACAGTCAAACAGCATCAGTTTTGAAAATCAGTGATGAGGCTCCTGAGTGACTTTTGGCAGCAACATCAACTACATTGCCTGCAGCTGCCGTACGAAGACTGGGAGAAAGCAAAAAGGGAACAATGTAAAACATCTCCTTCTGAAGGAATTATTTTTGATTCAGACTCACTTCATTTGGTGTCAGTTCTAATAAGCATCAGCTGGTAGAGAGGAATGTGCTTCAGATTTGGAAGGCTTAGAAGTAGCAGCAGGACCAATGCCACCTTTCTAGAAATCTCTGAGAACTCCCCTCCTCTCCCCTGAACCTGTGCTTCTGCAATGGAAAAGTGAGACATCCCTCAGCTAGTACCTTCCCAAGTCTCCATTGCTGCTGCTGACTGAGTTCAATGAGGCACTCAGAATCACAGCTGCTTTTATTTTACTCTTGGTCAGAGCACTTAGACATGCAGAGTGGTACTGAAATCACCAGAATCTTCTCATTAATACATTTATAATTCAATGTAATTATACTTTATTTAGGTAACTAATAAAGAGTTCTTTGCAATATGCTGCTAAAAAGGGTTGAAATGCCTTCACTTAATTGAATACCTGACTTGCTGGCATGCCTAAATAAATTTTTAAGTAAGAGATTTTAAAACTTGCATCAAACAGGCTTGTTCCACAATTGCCGGAAAGCTATTTTCAAATAACTTTAAAAACTTACCCATCAAACTCACAATTTTCTTGCACTTTTTATACCATGAAACTGTAGCACAAAGTGGAATAGGAAAGTAGTTTTTTTTTTTAAATCGGGTTTTATCATCCCAGTTTACTTCCAAAATAGAAAATAATTTTACATTATCTAGGAGGCTGTCATTTAAGAACTTATCCATGAAAATAAAGCACTTTTACAAAGAGAGAGGGAATTTGTTTTAAATGGTCTCTTTGAAATCCCCCAGATTAGACAGAACAGATTTTTCAGTGCAATCAATTGTAGATTGGAAGGGAAAAATTAAACCAATTAAACCAATCATACGTCTCGTAGTCCAGACTAATTTAAAACTTAAAATGAAGCATCACTGCAGGTTTCTTAATATGTGGCCAGAAGAGCAAAGAAGTCATTAAAGAGAAAGAAAATAGTAGTCTATACAGTGTGGTGGAAAAAAAAATACCTGTCATTGTATTGACACTTGCAGCATCATTTATGTGATTTTGGTAGCTCCATGTCAAAAAGGATACCACAGAGCTAATTAGAGTAGTTTCAGAAAAAGCAGTGAATCAGAAAGAGATGATCAATCAAGGAAATGGAAAACCTCTCTCATGGAGGCAAATTAAAAAGACAAGAATTGCTTGCATTAATAAGGATATAAGTAAGAGCATAGTAGAATTTTAAAAAAAGATAAATGTATAATATATATTATGAACTAGCTTGAAGCTTTCTGTCTGCACTACTTTTAAGACAAAAAGGCAAAATTCAATTCAGTTAAAGGATAGGCATAACAAAAGTAAGACCGAGCACCTAATACATCATGTGTTCACCAGCACGAGGAAAATTATATAGTTAGTGTCATTTGATAACAAACATCCAGAGTTCTAACTATGGACAAAACTCTCTGAAAGATGCTTTTTGAGGGATTCACAAAATCTCCATCAGGTCAGGAAGAAATCTCAAGCATGTAGGGGGGGAATGGGATTTTTCCCTCACCTGCCACCTGCAAAGGTATTGCATATCCTTCTGAAATACCTTGTATTGACTGCTGACAGAAAAAAAACCCGAGTCCTGGGTCCAATTCAGCTGCCAAGATCCTGGTTTGTACTGGAACACATGAAAATGTTACATTCTTGACCTTACCTTTTGCAGATGCATTAATTACCTTAATTACATCAGCAACCAATCAAATGCATTTGCAATTGATCACTTAAACAGTGATGCAAAGACACTGAAGTAGCATGTGCCTTATGATGAATTTCAGACATGAATTTACAAGATTGGAACTCTAAAGTCCTGCTTGCTTGCTATGTGTACAGAAGAAAAGAAGCACTATGTGTCAGGAGAAGAGGAGCCCCTCCCAGGCTACTTACAAAGGCTATACCTATCCAGAAACTGCTGAGTTGGATTCTCAGCAGATCTGACTCAACCTAAGTTCCTTCAGCCTCCTGCAGTCATCAGCTCTGATCAGGAGTCTCCAGTCTGTCCTTTTACAGGCATTATAAGAATTACAGAAGGTTCTCCCAGAAAAGAAGGGACTTGAATTTTTGAGGTATCTTTGCACTTTTTTCCACAGGAGATTGTTTCATGTCTGAGACAAGGGAATGATGCTGAGACAGTCCATTCCAGCAAGGAGTAGGCTAGCTGAGGGTAGAAGAAAATAGTTTGAAACTATTTGTGTTTGAGATGTCTCAAGTTAAAGTACATCAGAATACAAATGGCTTTGCTTACAATAGTATTTCAAAATAGTTATTTAAAGCCAAAAATACACTTCATCCCAATATAATTATTCATAATGTGGCATTTAAGTTATAAGCAGTAGCCCGCGAAGTGTTTTTGTTCTGGCGCAGTGACAGTCTGTGGTTTACCATCTATTAGCTTATCATGCTAGATCACTGGCTTTATGCTAGGGTTAATTTCAACCAGTGCATGAATGCAACCTTTTAACAGCTTGGTTTACAATAAGGTTTGGAAAGGTGTTAATAAACTGTGCATGTTAAATTAAAGCTTTCTCTAGCAGAGTCTCAGTCAAGTAAGCACAGCCACAGTGTACATAACGATTACAGCTGCCAAGTGAGCTGAAAGATTTTTCATGGCAAGGCATCCTTTTCTCCCAGTTGCTAGTCTGGCAAGATGGATATGATCTGGCTGCCAGCATGTGCCACTGCCTGAAACTCTTGCATGCCAGAAAGCTGACTACTTGCAGCACCCTGTTTCTATGCAGCATGCGCACAGAGGCAAGGTTTACAAAGAGCAGAGTATGTCTGTCAGGTGGGACCATATCACTCAGACCTCCAGAGAGTTATGCAATACCAAGGATTCCTTTCTAGTGTGCTACCTTCCTTTTTTTTTCCAGTTAGGGCCTTATTTTTACATAATGCACTCCTAGACATTTTGGGTTAACTTTAACGTATGATAGATATTGCACATTTCTTACTAAATTATCTGGTATTGTGAAGTCAGGAGTGCCCCAGGAGAAGATTTGATGTCTTTGCTATGTGAATGTATGCAAAGTAGTTGGACTAAAACAGTTTTTCCCCTGGGGAGTCTGTCTCAGAAAAGAATTTACATGTGTAATGACACCTTCAAGAGTCCACTCAAGTGAGTGACCATGGGACACCCCCATTTTGCCTTCCAGAACCACAGGGCATGGTAACAGCACGTGAGCTGCAACCATTGCTCATCTCTGTGACATGTTTCCCTCTTGGCATGTTCACACAGGTGGCATTGCAGTCTGCAGATTTCTTTAGAAGGGTATGACTAAGTGTTTACATGTAATTGCTGTATTCCTCTTATGTCATCAATTGCAAAAGGGAGCAGACCCCACACGCCTTGCACTTTGCCCTTGTTGGCATATCTGCAAAAGGGAGCACCCACAGGAGCCCAGGGTAGACAGGGAGACATGACAGCATGGGCAACCCTGTGCCAAAACCATCTTACCAGCTCCTCCACCAGGGCCACCCTCACTGTGGAGTGCTGGACACTCTCACAGCAGGGCCAGGTGGAAGTCAATCAGAAGATCATTTTTGTCTGTCCCAGCTGACTGATGAGCCACAGAGTGCTCTCACCCAGGTTGTAGTGTCAGAAGACAAAGAATTCAAAAGCAGCATTAAACAGATTTTTTTTCTCTGAACAAATCTCAGCCTCAGGAACTCGAAGCATACTGAGTGGCAAGGCAATTATTTCTTCCTCAAACTGCTGATCTTCCTTAGCTTCTGGCCTATCTTTTTGCTGATTCTCAGAAAGGGTGGTTTGAAGATGTTTATTGCTGAAATTTTAAGTGATATAAAATTAACGCTCTTGCCTGCAGAGGCACATAGAGTCTGCTCTTCTGACTCCAATTGGTGTAAGTGGTATAAATTTTCACATATCTTTTGCTTCTATTTTGTATTTCAGAGCCACACAGCTATCACTGAGGCAGCTAAATGAGCAGTGCTGCAGATGTACATAGTTAGCTGACTAGGAGGAGATCTCAAACTACTCAAGTCCTAACCTGGCTACCAGCATCACAACACAACTCTAGACTACCAGAGAGAAAGGCTTTGAGAGACTTCATAGCCACCATTAGATGGGTGTAGTTAATGCTGCAAGTAACGCAAGATGTAGATTGGTAAAGAAGTTCAATATGCTGTTCTTTTTCTTTCTCTGTGAAATAAGGTTTAGTCTCAAAATAAAGAGGAGTGCAGAGTTTGTGTTTTCCTGAAAAAAAAACCTGCAGTATACTGTTTCTGATATTTTAGAAGTGTAAAAGTTAAGGTTAAAGAAGGCAACAAGGATTCACAGAGACATCAGGAAAACTTCAAAACCAGTAGGATGACTATGCTGTTGCTCAGAGTTGCAGAAAGACTAAGATGTGTTTTGGCTTATAAATCTTGTCCCATCAGCTGAGCTATTTATGTTATGCTCTGAGCATCTTTTTGAATATTTGTTAAGCAGGAGGGGTCTTAATGTTGGTAAAATATCCCCTTAACAAATCCTGACAGCAAGGAGAGCTAGAACCCTATAGCTGGATAAAATGACGGAGAAGGCAAGAATCAGCATGCTGGGAAATAAGGCCATGAGTTATGGTGACAAAAGGATCTCTAGGAGTCAGTAGCTGACAATGCTGTAGCTGGTCTATGGAAGGAAATAGACATAGGTATGTAGTTTGTAGCTTGATCCATGGACAGACATCTGCTTCTTCTACTTATAAAATCACCAACATGTCTTCAAATTACCCATGCTTTTATATTTTTAAAGGCCTTCTATATCTAGTCCTGGAAGAGAAAATTTGTTAAAGAATTTTGGGGTTTTTTTAATCATATAATTTTAGCTAGATCAGTGTCTTGGCATGAAAATTATCTGCTTACTTTTGGTCTCTCCAGAAACCTTTGGGTCCCAATTTTTATTAGGGTAGGAGTTTGTCTGTCATGATTTTGTGTTTCCAACCCAATATTATGGCAACCCAAGAAGGGGCAACTGGTAGTCACTCTACTAGTAAATCTCACTCATGAATAATTGCGAAGTAAGATACTTTTCTGTTGTTTTGAGCTACTAGGTTGGGAAATAGTGGCCCTTAAGGTAAGTCATGTGCTGTCAACAAGACAACGATCTCTACTTCTGCCAGCCAGACCATAAATCATCCTTAAGTTACCTTAAATCTGGCAGTGTTATTATTCCAAATAAAATTGGTATGAGCAAAACCCTTGCTTGTGCTTGTACCTTCCTCGCTCCTTGCTGTGTTTTACTAGATTGATAAACATGCTGAGACTGTTGTGGTAAACACGCTCACTATCTCTAATATTTGTGGTTGAGTGATTTTTAAAGTCTGTTTTAGTACCTTCCTAATTCCATTTTGAAACAGCCTCTGACTATATACTCTTTGCTCTTAGTTTCTAGGCTGATTTTGTAATCAAATCAGCATGAAGTCAAACAGAACACCATAATTCTGAATGCACTAATAAAGAAACACATTAACCACCTCAAATAATACTGCAGTAAAATTACACATATTTTCACAGCTTTAATTTAGCTAACATTGAGTTTGAATAATAAGTGTGGAAAAATGACCACATACAGGGGGAATAACAGAAGAGAGGCAGCCAAGTGAGAAACAAAAATGGCTTACAAAGCAGTAAAAAGTCTGCAAAAACCAAAACATTAAGAATTGTTGATGCAAAAAGTAAAAGAAATAAACAACAATTCAGAATTTAAATACTTAATTAATATTATTGTGCTACAAAAGAACACCTGCAAAGCATTGACTACTGGGTCTTTTTACAGTTATTAATTGGTGGAATTAAAAAAAAAAAAAATTGCTATTGCCAACTGCAGTTAAAAAGAGTTGACAAATTGACTATAAGTGCTCCCTCACACTGTGACTATCCACACTGTTATTAATTCAGGACATCTTTGTAAATGCTGGTAATTTGTTTAGTGCCCAGTGTTACAATCCTGAATTCCTCTTTGGTTTGTTCTGTATGGCAAAATTCCACACAATAGACTAAATTTACTAAAAGAAAAGCAGTAGAGTATTTCCCAGCTTTAATTTTAAAAGCCATTAAAATTTAAGTGTATCAATGCTTACTACTTCCAATGCTGGCAAATTGTCAGTGTTTTTGAAATGGAGTTTCTTAAATACTACAGAGCCTGTGTCAGTATACTACAAAGCATAAAACCTTACAAGATACACGTTGAAGATTTAATCCAAATGCATTGTTTGGACTCTCTTCTTTCAAACAGACTTGTAAAATACAATTGTAGTGAAATAATTACATCAGACATGCTATATGGCAGAAAGGACATCTTACATACATACTGCAATTAGCACAGGATTATAGCTGTTGTATTGTAACTTTACCTGCTGACTTCGAACAGGATCTAAACACCCATGTAGCAGAAAGCACAATATATGACCCAAAATAACATGTTCATGGGTGTTTATTTTGCCTCATAGCAGAAACTCAAGATACTCACTACACAATACTTTCATAAAAATCCTAGAACCATTTCCATCTATACATCTCAGAGCTGTGCTCTAGAACTTGAAAAATATAACACAGGGGGCTTAATGTATTTTAAAGAAGTGGCATTTATTTAAGGACAGGCAAATCAGGGGCTGGGAGTGTATTTTGGAATGCAGCACGGCTGCCTATGTCTGTCTCTGCTTAACCATAGCTCACGCAAAGAGCTTTTGTGTGTTTGAAATCATCCATGCTGCCTGCCTTCCCTTGGCATTTTCTGAAAAAGCCAGCAGTGCTGCTTCAATGCAGGAAATTTTGCTCCATAATTGAGGCAGCAACGTAGAACCCATCTCAGCTCTGTTCCCCATTCTTAAGGGCTGCAGCTTTTCTTCTGCGTGAGATTTCATGAGCAGCAGAATTTGAGCTCCAAAGAAGAAGACTGAAAACCCTGACCTTGCAGTGCACCTAGCATGCACTGGCCTCATCCAAGTGATTCAGGTTCAGCTGGAATCATGTCAGATTGTTTCCCTCCATCCTCTGTCTGCCTCTGAGGGCAGAACAGAAGTATGTTGCACTTGGTGATCAAATCCACTGGAAGGTGCAACAGGATAGAGAAACAATCTTTTCCTTACTTTAAACTGTTTCTTAAATTCCCTTTCCTACTGCCCCTACCAACAGTTTGGGCCCCAGCCAGCTGGATCATTATCTGCTGTTGATATCCTAAATGCATAGTTAGAAATGAGTGCATTGTGGTTTGCATTAGTTTCTTTCTGTTCTGTGATGAGTTCTTATTTCCAGAAGCAGCATTTTCTTTCTGAGCTTTAATTACTTGGTGTTTTAGTAAATTAAATTGATAAACAACAGCAAATAACATCAGTGATAAGCATGTCACTTAAAAGATTACATTTAAGTGATGCCAATTTATTTTTTTTCCCCCATGGAGTAAGTAACCTTTCCAAGGAAAGCAATTGTTTTGACTGAAACCTGGGAAATGTTTAATTTATTGAAAAAAACAAAACCAAAAACAAACAAACAAAAACCTTGTCAATGCTAATTTATATTATTCAGCTACCCTCATTTGCTTGGTTTAGAGTTGTCCTATTTAATTCAGCTGTCTTGACACAGACCTCACCCATCAGGGAAGCTCCTGAGCTTTTATAGCTGTATTTATGCTGGTCTTTTATGAAAAGTAGTTTCCAACTTACGATTTGTTCGTAAAGTTGCCAAATTACAGCCTGGCACTCTTCACTGTGCAGAAAGAAAAGTCTTTCTCAGCACTGTAAAAAAAGTCAGAATATAAGGAGGCAGCACTAGCACAAAGTGTTTTGCAGCAGTACTGATCAACATGTAGTTTAATTTCTGCGTTTGGTTACTCTAGAATGATGAAGAACACTATCCTCAACAGTATCTACAGTTAACTGGGAAATTAACAAACTAGTACAACTGCACTGCACCTGGTGAAAGGATGCCACTCTGCCAAAATTCCATTTCCAGAAATTTGATGTACTTGATTTGTTCAGGTCAGTTTAAGAGAAATTCTTTTGATGGTACCTCTCATAATTTAAAAGAGCTTCTTCCTTTCTTTTGTTTATTATTTGTAGATAGTTCAAATGTACACTACTTCAGGAAAACAGCAATCTGACAGATAATAATAAAATTGGCCACCTTCTTTTTCTATCATAGAATCATAGAATGGTTTGGGTTGGAAGAAACCTCCAAAGGTCATCTAGTCCAATTCCACTGCAGTAAGCAGGGACACCCTCCATTAGACCAAGCTGCCCAGAGCCCTGTCCAGCCTGACCTTGAATATCTCCAAGGATGGTACCTCAACTACCTCCTTGGCAACCTGTTCCCTCATAGTGAAGAACTTCTTCCTAACATCCAACCTAAATCTACTCTTCTCTAATTTAAAACTATTGCCCCTTTTCCTGCCACTGCCGGCCTTTGTAAACAATCCCTTTCCAATCTTCAGGTACTGGGAGGCTGCTATTACGTCTTCTCCAGGCTGAACAACCCCAGCTCCCTCAGCGTGTCCTCATAAGAGAGGTGTTCCAGCCCCCTGACCATGTTCATGGCCCTCCTCTGGACCAAATCCATCAGGTCCATGTCCTTCTTGTGTTGAGGGCACCATAGCTGGATGCAATACTCCAAGTAAGGTCTTACCAGAGCAAAATGGCAGAATCACCTCTTTTGATCTGTCTTTTGCTCTATGAGAGATACTCCAGTCCACCCATCANCTTTTGCTCTATGAGAGATACTCCAGTCCACCCATCATCTTTGAGGCCCTCTGCTGGACTCTGTCCAG
>VWYK01035370.1:2667-14561 GCA_013399775.1 Semnornis frantzii
CCTCTTGTAATTATTAATTGCCTTCTGCCCTAAGCAGAAAGTTGCTCCTTGCATCCATCTAGTGAGCAAGCGGTGTACTGGCCGCAAGCGGTGTACTGACCGCAAAGCTTCTCTGCCAGTTTAATTGAGTTCAATTAATGTATAGATTTAATAGTTATTTCTAGATCCTATTATAACCTGTATATAGTTCCCATAATGATGCTTAGAACCTGTTATTATTATTGAATTGGTGATTGGGGTGCTGAATATTTAATATTAATAAACTATATTAATATTTTTAGAATATCATCTAGCAGTAATTAATTACCCCTTCCACTACACCAGTACAAGGGGTACAAGTTGATCCTGGGGAGATTCCAACTGGAATCCAGAAGAAAAAAATTCACACTGAGAAGTTAGACTTTGGAATAATCTCCCAAGAGAAGTAATGGATTCCTCGACATTGGTGAGTTTTAAGACTCAGCTTGAGAGCATGCTATGCCCATCTCATTTAAGCTACACTATCGCCCAGAAAGGCTGGCCCAGAGGGTCCTTGGGGTCCTCCCCAACCTGGCATTCTGTGAGGTTGTGAAACCCTGCTGGCCTTGCAAAAAAGGGGTGAAAGGGGCCAGTGTGTTTGAAAATCTATACAGAGAGATTTAAGATCCAAGTGTTTCACTCTAATGGAGTGAGCAGGAGTTGCAACAACTGTACAGACAGGTTTAAGGACATGCTGAGTGCAAAGTGTACAGCTCTTAATGGCTGCCAGTATAAAATGCTTGAGCAAAGAGTGAGCACAACGTGGTAGAATATACACAGATATGAAAACTCCAATTCAAAGATTTGGTTTTTGTCTTGGCTTTCACTGGTAGTGAAATTGGCTTTCAATGGTAGCAAAATGACCATTCATTGTATTTACGTAGTAATTTATGAATTTCAAGGAATATAAGCAAAATCCAATAAATATATGTAGAAGCCAAATCTATTTCTAGTCTGTCTGAAAATATGTGAATGTACAGGACTAATTTTTGTCCTCAGTGCAATCAGTGAAACGTGTTTTGAACTGTTTCTAAATCAATTCCCTACCTGACTTTTAAAATGATTTATTCGAAGTTCAATAAAGCTCATGCAAGTAGTATTTTATTTATTTATTTTAGGTAAGTGCTTGGGATATGAATTGGGTCTGAAATATATTTCAGGAAGTGATTTCTAATAGACACAAATTAATTTTTATCAAATAAGTAAACTCCCTTTTACATTTTCATGCTGCAGGACTGCAGAAAATAAAAGGGATATATTTCTTTGAAGTGCTTCACATGTTTCAGAGAAGCAACCTGAAAACTGTGCCTACAAGTTTCTATGACTGAACACATGATGCTTGTCTTAAATTCTTTTCTAGAGCTGAACAATTATGTCAAAATTCTCCAGACAGCTGATACTTCAGGGAATCTGTTCATTAGACTTGTATAAGTTCTGCAGAGGAAGTTAATTTCTCCAAGCTCTTAATTTACAGTGTTCCAAAAAAGAAACAGCAAAATGTAATGTCTAACCAGCATACAAAAACATCTCAAGAAACCAGCTGCAGCACAGCAGTTATGAACCATTAGGTGTCCCTTAATCATAAAGCCTTTTTCACTACTACTGTGATATATATGTATGTGCATTTAAAAATATGCATGAAAATCTTTAGTATTCAAAATGCTGTTGTGAAATACTTTCAATAATCTTACTCTGTAATATTTTCTCTCTTTCTATTACCAGAATATCTAATCAACCTTTTAAGAAGTTATTTTGTATCAAGACTTTGCATTCAAAAGAGCTGTAGAATCTCTACCTTCTATCTTAATTCCAAATAATACATTATTTGCCTAAACTTTCTTTTGTTTTTCTTCCAATTTTTAAAATACCTTCTAGCTGATTTAAAGATACCTACAACAGAACATTCATTCAGTATTTTTCCTTCCTGAAAGCTAACTGAAAAAATAGTATTTCAGATACAGTTCTCTGAATAAAGGAAACTACTCATACTGTTAGGTTCTCTGAACTCACAGTGGCCATGGACTTTTCTACCGAGTTGCACTTCTTCAGTAACTTCAGCAGAAGGGACAGAAGTTGAGGACTAAGCTGCTCTCTTGCAACTAAAAGTAATCACTTTCCATTGGAAGTGACAGTCTTTGGTGAGGTAACACAGGGACGTTCTGCTACTATCCACAAAAGATAAGATTAAACTTCTCTCTGCTTTCTTCTTACCCACTGAACATCTCTAGTAAGCCAACTGAAAGCCATTATTTGGCTAAGAGTTAAAACAGTAAGCCAGTTAATTAAAGAAGGCATCTGCTATGGTTTTACCTTAAATAATTTAATTGCTTCAGTTTGCAGTGCTTCTGATGGCAGCGTTGTAAGCGGGGCAGTAATTCCTTCTTTGCTATGGCAAAGGGTAGGATGCCTCCAAATCTGAGAAGCTAGACAGATAAAATATATATAGGTTTTGCAATTAATTCAGTCCATGAGTACATTTAATAAGTATGTATCAGAAGATCAGTATTTTGAAAAGGAAGCAGCTTACTGGCATCGCCTTCCATAGTCAGTAATTTGCAAATAAGCTTTTCAAACTCCGATCCAACATTTACACTGGTACTTCCAGCTGCAACCGTCAGATGATAAAGCCATGTGTCCTGAGGTAGAAAAACATAGCAGCTCACTCATCCCATGTTCAAAAGAGCTGCTTCACCAGGATTTTGCTCCCAGTTTGAAACACTGCCATGCACACCTATAGAAGCCCAATGGAGTTCGCCTTTGAATACATCTGTCTTCATGGTCTCTATATTGCAAATACTAAGTAAAGAAGATTGTATGGGACTCTATTAATAAGATTTGCCCTCAGCAACCATGGAAAATTATCAGGACATTCATTCTTTGCTTTTCAGAAAGCTAACATAATAGCCTTTTTAGCACTACCAGATCCTGCTAACCTGGGAATATGCCTAGAAAGCAAAATGAAGCATACAAGACTACTTGAGAAAAATAAAGCAACAATAATAAAAATTCTTCTAACCATACCTTCCCTATCTCCTTCACTTCAGTACAACAGTCTTGCCTACTGTTAATCTTATCAGTGAAAATGGGTAATATTATCCTAAAACCCCTCAGGAAGGTCTGCTACAGATGGGTCTGTCTACAAGTTAATGTAAAGTGAGCAAGTTTCTCCAACTGCAGCATATTTGATATTCTGCACCATCCCCTTATGCGCAGGCAAGCTTGATTATTTTCATGTTTCTAAAAGGATTATTCATAGACAAATTTTCATCAATGCTAATGAAGCAGGACCTTCTCCTTGCTAAATATACCAAACTACAGTTCAGATGACTTGTAGGTCCCCCTCCTCCTCCTCCTCTTTAAGAAATATCAATATGACAGCACCATACTCATAGTTACTGAAACTCAGTTAAAAAAAGGATTTTTATTACCTTCTCATGTCTGGTTCCTATAAGAAGATAAGTGGGTCCTTGATCTCTGGGGTGGATAACAACAGTGTAATGTGTTGATAACAGACTGCGACCGCTAGCCTCATAATCCTCATCAGAATCGCACGATCTATCAACTTCTTCAACCTTAGCTTCAAAAAGCTTAATTTGACCAAGAGGAAACTAAAAGTAAATATCAGAAGTGGTGAGTGAGCAAGTATTTGCTTCAGTGCACAATGATTTTATATTTTTTATTCTACTAATAGAAAGAAAAACATAAACTGGCATCAGTAGCCATTTATACTCATTAATTTTCAGTTTGGCAAATGTGCTGGTTTGAGCTAATTGGAATATTTTAATAGAAAAAAATATACCATAGGCTATGAAGGAAAACAATGGTGATGTCTGCTTCACTCATGGGCTTGCTGAGATGTTTAGGAATAAGGAACCCAAAACAAAGAAGATAAGAGAGTGTCTCGAGGGGGCAGTCTGGGTCACGGGGCACAGCTTCTTGGGCTCTCTAGCAGCTCTGGCTTCTCCTCTCTACTGAATAACTTCACTAACCACTCTTCTTCTAATCCCCCCCAGCCGATCCTCCTTGAGCGTAAGGCAAACCTTGGGGTAAGGTGTGGTTGTGGGGAGAAGGTGGAAGGGTGGTTGGGAGCCCCTCCTGGGGTCTCTGATTTCTGGGAGGGGAGTTGTGTTTCTGTGTTACCTTCACCTTGTATATTTCTGTAACTATTCCTGTCTGTAGTGTATATCTCTGCTTGTACATTGTGCTGAGCTGTAAATAGAGCTTCATCTCTTAACTTCCAGCCAGCTGAGATCTAGTCTGGGTCATTTTACAAGTGTGGGGGGGCAGGGAACTCCCAAACCCTCACAGCGAAGGAACGTCAGATAACCCAGCTGTGGCACAGCAGAACAACGGTATGTGCCAAAGTCTGACTTAAAAAAAATCTTTTCCAAATCTGATTCTGTATCTAATTACTGCAAGAAATGTCTGTTAGGGTGAGAAAAGTAATAATTCTTCAGAGTTTCCAGATGTGGTTCCAAGCAAAAATTCCCTGGGTCATGATTAGAACTTCAATTGTGATCTTGTTATTTCAGAGGACAGGAGTGTATTGTTGACATAGCTATTTTGCTTATGTTATAAATTCAAAAGGTAAATTTTTTTTGGTGCAGTAGACCTCAGTTGGTTTCATTCTCCAGTCTGATAGATCGTTTATCTGGAAATATTTTATATGAAAAGCCATTCAAAAGGGAATCTTCACAGAAGTAAACATTTCATAGTTATCAACAGGAATAGAGCACAACTGGGTAACAGGACTGACAGATATTACCCTTATTGACTATTTATCCTACAGCACCACTGCTCTTAGCTGTTCAGACATCAGGATGTTCAGTAAGAGTGTTAATGCGGTAGCGAAGAAGCCTTGGCTATTGTGTCTGTGTTGTGTTGTCTAGCAATACTTAGTGATTCATGGGAAAGAGAGGGATGTCTGTTTCCCTTTGCTGAAAGGATAGCTGTGCATCTTACTTGTGTCACATTTGAGTGTAAGCCTGAAGCAAGTTGTCCTGAAATATCAACACCAGTGAAAAGCGAATGAGGATTCTCAATCATAGAATCATTAGAGTTGGAAAAGACCTCTAAGTTCAACTGTCAGCCCAACACTACCACTAAACCACATACTGAAGTGCCATGTTTAAAAACTGAAAATAACATAATGGACAGTAGCTGGCAAGTTCTACTCAATCTACAGTGGGACTTCTTGAACAGTGATTTCATAAAGAGAGCTGTTAATAATGTAATGATTTCAAAGACAACACCATATAGCAGAGGCTCCTAATCCCAGTACTTTCACTTTAAAGATGTATGTGGTGGTTTATATTTCCTGTGGTCTTCCTGAAGCATTCAACTTTTTGAACAGGGTAAGATGGTGAAAATCAAGAGATGCCATTACATCTCTCGTATAGTCAAGAGTCAAATAGTCAAGACTAACTTATTCCCTAAGTGTAACTAAAACAGTTGGCTAATTTTTTAAATTTTAATTCGATTTTGAGAGGAGGCCACTTAAAATGACTCCACTACTGTATTAAACACTGCAGATTGTGTAATTTGTTTCTGCACTTACACATTCAGCTACAGGAAACATTTGTAATCAGCAAATTGTTGAACATTAATGTGACGGTTTGGGAGTTCCCTGCCCCCCCACACTTTGAAATGACCCAGACTAGACCTCAGCCGGGCTGGAAGTTAAGAGATGAAGCTCTATTTACAGCTCAGCACAATGTACAAGCAAATATATACACTATGTACAGGAATAGTTACAGAAATATACAAGTTTAAGGTAATACAGACACACAACTCCCCTCCCAGAAATCAGAGACCCCAGGAGGGGCTCCCAACCACCCTTCCACCTTCTCCCCACCCCCACACCTTACCCCAAGGTTTGCCTTACGCTCAAGGAGGATCGGCTGCGGAGGATTAGAAGAAAAGTGGTTAGTGAAGTTATTCAGCAGAGAGGAGAAGCCAGAGCTGCTAGAGAGCCCAAGAAGCCGCTTGCCCTGTGAAGCTGCTAGCCCTGTGACCCAGACTGCCAGCTCGAAACACTCTCTTATCTTTTTGTAAACATCTCAGCAAGCCTATGAGTGAAGCAGACATCACCATTGTTTTACCTTCACAGCCTACAGTATAATTTTCTCTATTAAAATATTCCAATTAGCTCAAACCAGCACAATTAGAAACGAACTAGCTTTGGAAAATGCTTCATACACATACTCTGCTTACAAAAGCTCAATTCTTATTCTATTACAAGCTAGAAAATTCTTATTCTATCACAAGCTGATTTCAGTTTTGCTTTAAAAGGGCACCAAAACTTGTTCCATGAGTGAAGGCAATATTCACAAGAATCCAATCGAATGCTTCAATGGTTCTAAAAGGCATGCTAAAGATCCCCCAAAGTGGTAAAAATCTGTAAAGTCAGATACTTTACAGATTTCTTCATAGGAGAAAATACAAGTTCATTTTAATGTCTCTGTAAAATGAACTAGAGGTTAATAGGCCAGTAATTGGATTCCTCAGCCATGTCTAACACTTTTTAAAGGACAAATTAAAAGAAAATGTTTCGATGGATGGCGACTGCAATCTTTATTTATACGGTTCTAGAAATAAGGTTTAGTTTATTGTTTAAAAATGGCTAAAAAGGGAAAGGGTAACACAGGGAATAACTTGCTTTATACAAAACCTAAGAATTACTGGGTCCAGTGTGATTATTTGGTTAGATAAGAAGCAACAAATGAGGTTTTCTGTATTTTTTTTCCTGAACTGTTGGATTATAATGGCTAACTGAACTGTAACCTTTTTGTCAGGTGTTTTTTTAGAGCTAGGTAATAAGAGTATGAATAAGATATTTATAACCTCAGTGCTATTAACAAGAATTCTTGTTCCAAAGATTCAAAAATCTTGTTCCTGATCCACCTCCATTAAAGACATTTCTTAAAGACAAAATGCAATGCCTTAGAAGCAAGTGGACATGGAAAGCAAACAGATGACCAGGAAGTGTCCTTTGTTTCATCTCTGTAGGTAAATCTGTCTGGAAATATTAGGACTAACAATATTCAGGAGTGTAGGAAGAGAAGTAAAGGTTAGGGCCAGTGTGAAAGAGCCAGGTTTTGCTCTTCCTTAGCTCCTTGTGTCCTATGGGATGTTGCAAGGTTAACTTAAAGCTGATTTGATCCCATTTCTTTCTTTTCTCCCTCAAACAGTATTTTCCTTAGGTTTCAGAAATAACCTTATCATCCTTTTTTTTTTTTTTTTCATCTCATCTTCCATTACCATTTCTGTCCCACTTGACCATTTGTACACAGTGAGCTCCTTTTCTGTATTCCATAGGGGAATGGGAAAAGATCCCCTTCACAGGCACACATCTGCAAAATAGCAAATGCTGCATCCTGCTGGGTCTCCTTTGTTTGTGGTTTTTTGTCTTTGTTTTCTTGAAGCACCGTGGAGGTATGGTGACATACTAAAAAAAACAAGATTTGGAAGTAAACTAACAACATGTAGTTCTTTGAAACTCGGAGTCACTGCCCACTGCAAGTATACATTAGAAAGGTCCTGAAGTAAATGACAGCCAGATCTCTTCTGAGGAGTCTTAGGCCTGTCAGAAAAGGAGACCTGAACAGCTGTCAAATCGGTGTTCCACTCCAGCTAGGGCTGAGAAGACCAGAATACATTATCGTGTCCCATAGAGAAGGAGACCAATGCATGTGCCCTGGCTAAACTGACAATCTGTGAAGCCTAAATGTTTGGTTATCAAGTGGACATATACCACCCAGGCTAATTGTACCTTAATAAAGCTGTAAATTACTGTTTAAAGTCTACTTTACTGCTACCTTCCAGTCACTGAGGAAGCAAGTAAGAGTCTTACCTTGTCTTCTTTATTACGGAAATAATACAGAATTTTTCCAACTAGAGTACACCAAACTCTTTTGGAATATCCATGTTTCACCTGAAATTAGAGCATATTAGGAACAGAGAAATACAGACTACGTATCACAACCTCTGAACTTTGGTGATGCTGCAAATAAATCCCTTGGTTCTAATTCCTTTCCCTGTTAGCAGACGAATAATTAAAACAGCATAACTCTATTAAGGGCATAAGAATTAAGGCACCAGATGCTTGTCTAAAGCCTAGTAAAGCTAGTCTGAGTTTTGACTTTGGCTTTGGATCAGGCCTAAGTTAGTGGAAGCTAAATTAGAAATGGGAGAATGAAAACCAAAAATTGGTTTTTATACAGTATTCTCATTACCTGGAAATAATCTGTCCCAGTCCCATAACAGAGAAAAAGAGAGCACTCCACTGAAATAAAGCAGTCAGCTACTGAAACTTATGCTGAACTAGGGTACCACTGAAATGCTAATGGAGAACTCAGCACAAGAACTAATGGCTTAAAAAACCAACACCAACAAAACCTCAAAACTAAATTAAACCCAACAACCAGAAGAAAATTATTGCCTAGAGTAGTTGTGCTGGTAGCCCTTCTGCATTGTACTGGGAAAGCAAACAGATGTCTGTTTTGCTTCTACTTGTTTTATTATAGGTCAGTTTTGATCTAGCTATTATACTTGAGCAATACAGAAGAAGCAGTTTGGAAGAAGAGAAGTGTTCCTACCTTTGTAAGTAATCCTTTCATGGTTGGCTTGGTTTCAGGCTGTATGAAAAGTGGGCTGGCAGCCTGTATTTTCAGAACATTCTGGAGTACTTTGATCCATTCTTCTAAGATGTTGGGAGAATCTGCAGTCAGGTAGTATGTTCGTTTTTCTGTGGTCAGCTGTGCAGTAACAGAATAGTCTTGAGCTTTAAGAGTATTATACATTCAACAGAATAGTCTTGAGCTTTAAGAGTATTATACATTCAACAGAATAGTCTTGAGCTTTAAGAGTATTATACATTCAACCTCACAGTGTGGGTGTTGTAACAGATACTATCTAATGCAGTGTCACAACTTTGGTGAATTTATTTTCCTCAAAGTATTTTTCATGATTGAAACATTCCATGGCCAGACAGGGAAGACAGACACTTTCTAAGGCTTTATCTGAAAAGTTCCAGAACAGCAGAGATGAGAAAACTCAATTTATCTCCTTTCAGACAAATGACTTTTCTTTGCCTAATCACTGGCTCCAAGACTACTCTCTTTATATCTTGTATGTGATGAACTGACCTTTGTGGAAATACTAAGAAGACTACTTGCAGGACTTTTTATAGTATCTCTAACTACCATGATTTTTGGTTTCAAACAAAGGGCACTGAATTAATTCCAAGTCCATATTTCGACTGCCAGTGCAATAGGGACAGACAAAGAGGTTGGAGGAAATAAATACGAGTAGAAACACAGGTGAAGAAAAGCAGGCACCTGAATCATTTGTTTTCCATCACCCCTTTCAATGTGGCTAGATGCATTTAGCTCAATTTGACCTTGAGGTTTCCGAATGACATCACTCTGTATGGAAAAGAACAGAAAAAGTTTATTTTAAATCTACCAACAAATACCAATAAATAATTATAGAACTCATTTAAACATTAATCTGAATAAATACTTCCTAGTGAGACATTGAGTACATTGTACACCTTATGAGGAACTGAGTCCTGAGTCACTCTGCAACAGCTCAGACACCAGGAATGCATTTCTTTTCCTTCTAGCAGCCTTAAATTCTCAGTAAAAACAATGTAATATTAAACAGCAGAGAAGTTACATGTACTTACTGGAGACTTGTAATAGAGTAATTCACCTCCTTTAAGCACAAACCACCGTCGTTTCCAGGTCTTTACTTTACCGCCCATTTTTAACAGATACCCAGATTTTTCCAAAGGTTCCTGGTTATTTACGAGTGAGACAAAAAGTAGTTAAGTACACATATATACCTATACCTCTTGGAGGTATGTATAAATATACACACAGAGAGCTATTTCAATGACTTAAAAGCGTGCTAAATAATCAGTACAACCTTTGATGAGACCTTCCATCCAATGGTGGAAGCTTTTACAAGCATCAGTTAAGACAAATGTTGATATTACTCAAGGAACAAAATGAATACAATGCAAACATGTATCTTCCCCCAACTTCAGGGCCTACCCTTCAGGCCAGACACAGAGCACTGTAATTCAGAGCTTCATGCAGACATACTTTTACTGTGTACACCTGCAGAACAGAGCTCACAGTTTTGCTCAATGAAGAATGCTTAAAACAAATTCTCTTCATCACCAGGCAGTCCATCCACTTGCATGTGAAGACACTAACTACTAACACAGGCCACTGAAAAACCCCCAGATACAGACAAATACCCCAAACAGGGTTTGGTCTCTTTGAGCTCTCCTCTCTTGTTGCTCTATTTGTGATTTCTCTGATGTGTAAAGTTCTCTCTGTAGGAGAAAACTGCAGGAATGTATTACTGCATATAGCTCAAGGCCTTCAGAAGAATGCCCTTCTGTTTCCCCAAACAGCCAAAGAATAATTTTACATTTATGTTAGCATTCCATATGCAATCTGATAGTGGGTCTGATTCCAAGAAAGAAAAATCTTAAATGTTTAAGTATTGTCTTTGGGAGTTTTCTACCAGTATTCATTATATAGAAAATTCAGAATCTTCTGCACTTTCCTTCAATCATTATAGCCTTACACAACTTACTGTTGGTAAATTTTGCTATTTGTACTCTTGGACCAGTAGAGAGTCAGCTAGGCTTGGTAGTAGTCTTTGAATGCAGAGCACCACAGGTATACTTCTTCACATCATTTCAGTACTCACATGTTTTCCATTATCACTAGATGAGGAAGAGGTCTTAGGAAGTTTCTGCTCTGGCTCTGAACAATCTGTATCTACTGAGTACGCATCTGGAGGAATAGCATAGTCACTTTCTGAGGTGACAGAAGACAGAGACACACCTGTGTTAAAAGAAGAAAGATGTTGGTTTGCATCCTTTTAAAAATGATGTTAGAAACCAATGAGATCAGAATATCCATGCGGATAGAGAAGGTGATTAGGATCTGCAGGTGAACACAAATATCAGCATAAATCCATCATGAATAAAGCATTTTTTGAAGTATTATCATACCGAACCATTAGCACAGCACTAATATCTGACTCACCCTTTCTTCACAATTAAACAGAATTTAAGTCACTTGTGAATGAAACAACAAATAAATGTCTACTATATATTATCACCTTCTCTTATATCACTACAGGAGGGAGCTAGTGGCATACATCTTACTCATTCTGTAGTAAAGGAATACAGGATCTTTGTTTCAACTAAGCAGCCTTCTGCTTCCCCTTCTGCCATTCTCTCTAGAATCTGGATTCCTCATCTACCTGCCTGTGGACCACGAAGGTATGCTCAAGCTCTGCTGTATGCTGAAGCTGTCGGTGACTATCTGTATTTTGCAATTAGTATGAACTTTGAGGTTTTCTAAAAGTCTGAAATCCTCACTGAGAGTTTGTTTCTCTAAGCCAACCAAATTTTATGAGAAGAAAGCAAAACCAAAAGGAATGCTTCCATTTTACAGACATGGATGTAAATTGCAGGTGAAACCAGTAATGAATTAACTAATTTACCTTTCCTATTGTGCAAGCACATAGCACGAGAGGCATTTGCATCCACAGCACTTGGATTTTGCTACACAAGATGGACCTGCTGGGAAGGCCTTTTCACACTAGCAAAACTGCATCACCAGGAACAGGCCTTGATGGGAAACTCCTGGTCTATGCACACTGGGTCTATGTACACTGGGTCTATGTACCAGCTTAGGTGTGACTGAGTGGAGCTCCTGCTAACTGGAATTTCAACATGTATACTGGAGTACTGGATAATGGTACTTTGCATTTTTAAAGCAATATGTAATGAAGGACCTTAAGGATTGGCCTCACTGGGACCTTAGTCCCCCTTGGTTTACCCAGCA
>VWYK01035383.1:0-17437 GCA_013399775.1 Semnornis frantzii
TTGCTTTTACCACAGGTTAGTATTAACTGTATATATTGTGGTGAAAAGTGAAAGGGTATTATTGTTGAAGAATTTGCTACATGAATGTGATGATTTAAAGAGCCTATGATACACTAATTCAGAGAACATGTAAATGTGCACAATAAAGTACTGCTAAGGCATGGCTGCATTCTCCACTCTCTGTATAGAGGTCACAGCAGCAGATGTGGCTTTGGTCACAGTCTGCATGAAANAGTCTACCTGCAAAGACTAATTCTGCCTTGCTGTGTTCTCTCTAGTAACTGAAGCTTCCTCATTGCTTTACTAGCTGCACAGAAAATATGCACCACACAATTTTGTAACTTTTTTACTCCAATATTCCAACTGTGACAAATTAGTACTTGCCCAGAAAAGCTCCCATTCTGACAACTGAGCCTCCTCTGCTTGTTCAGTTTTACCAGAGGGCAGAAGGACAGTTGGCTCAGCATGTGCAGCCAGAGATTTATCCTGAGACTTGAACCAATTATCACACTTAATTTTAGTTTTAAGGTGCTGTTTAAAAAAAGTCAGAATATTTAGTTCAGAGAGGAGACCACACTAGCCATGATTAAAGAAGTTATACATTGTGAAATAGTGTCACCATTTTTTTAAATAAGTGCATTAATTTATTCATATTTGTACATTAAATTGCATACAGTTTCAGATAGCATTACAGTTAGATTAACAAAAACTAATTACCAAAAAGGAAATACAAAACTAAAAATTTTGGAAGCTTATTTATTACAGAAGTTAAGTTTCAAGGTCATGTAAATCCAGTTTGGTGGTATTTGGTGAAATATTTAGATGTTTAAAAATTAAATGTTTAAAAAAACCCTAAGTGATTTCTATAAAATCATATCTAAGGCAGATTTTATTGTACATTGATTTTAAACATTTGGATAGAATGAAAAACCTGAGATCTATACCCAAAAGCTATTCTCTGCAGAAGAGACATAGACATTTGTTTGCTTTTTGTAGCAAACAGTATTGTTACTATAAAAGTTGTGCTGTACAGTAGCTGTAGTGCAGGTCACTTTCATATTAAGTGCCAATGAAGGTTTAACAAAAATATACAAAGTCTTAAAAGGTGAGGCTGTTTAAAGCATTAATTGTATACATATTGCACACTATAGTGAATACTCATGGTTCAGAAAAACACTCACATTGCATTTGCCAGTTCTTACAAAATGAACCATGCTGGAATGAGGAAGGGTCAAGAACAGCAAATTTTAACAGCTCTCAAATTCACAAGTGAGAGGCAGGTCCGTGGATGTTGATGTCTTCCCTCAAGTGGGCCAACAGTTTGCTGTTCTTACTGGTCCCGGGACTCGTAAAGAAGTTTTGTTGCCTATCACAAAGGCAAAGCATCACTGTGTTAACTGAAATTTCACTTGTGGTCACCTCACCTCCTCCCTCTCTCTCCTAAAATGTCTTTTCAAGGCAAAGCTTTAAAGTCTTCCTCTACTATCCTTTGACTATGGCATTTAATAACAGTTAAGCACTAGTTCTGAGATTGTTTAGAGTCACCTTAAATGCAGAACCTGAGATCTCTGAAGATTTCACATCAACTTATATTTGTTTCTTCTTGTTCAGAAGTGACCATTTGTGATCATCACTGCCTTGAAAATAGTAGTAGTATTTCTGAGATTTTGGTAATCTGTCTAAACACATGCCATTATTATATCGTATTACAACAATTTTACTCCTCCTACCCTTCTGCCTCCTCCTTGCAAAGTTTTGTAACAAGTGGAACACCTTGCCAGTTTGAGACATCAACCATCCCCCTGTAAGTGGAAGAGATGTGCATTCTCTAGCTGCGAGTCCTTTTACAGGCTGTTAACAAGGACCTCTGGAGTCTCAGTGCACTGACCCATTATTCAAAACTGGATAAACTCTGGTCAGTGGGGGCATGGTGTTCAGCTTATCCACAAAATGCTGGTTGTAGGAGATGAATGGCTTGTGAAAGATGAATTAGAAGGTGCTCTTTCAACCTTCATAAAGTAGTGAAAATAAGGTAGTGACAGGACTAGGGGGAATGGAGCAAAGCTGGAGGTGGGTAGATTCAGTTTGCATGTGAGGATGAAGTTTTTCACCATGAGCGTGGTGAAATGCTGGAATGGCTTGTCCAGGGAGGTGGTCAAGGCCCCATCCCTGGAAGTGTTTAATGCCAGGCTGGATGGGGCTCTTAAGCCAGCCTGATCTAGGGTAGGGTGTCCCTGCCTATAGCAGGGGGGTTGGAACTAGATGATCCTTATGGTTCCTTCCAACCCTGACTGATTCTGTGATTCTAAAATTATAGTTTAGGTGCAAAAAAGTATTTCATAATTCACCTTCTCCAGTAACAAAAACTTAAGGGACTTGAAACTAATTCCTCCTTCTTTCCACCACCAGTAAGACTTTGGGAAACCCTCTGTAGTGTATCTTCTTCAGGTATCTGAGCATAAGCTCAGATACATTCATAACCACCACCCATGGCTTCTGTTTTCTTTGCAACAAGGCCCTAAAAATCCTTAACAAGAAAAAGAGACTCCCAAGGCCTCATACTCTTCAGTGCTATTAAACACCCACATAAAGATTTTCTTCATCCATCTCTAAATTATGCCTCCTTTGCTTACCTTATGCATAGCTACCAGCCAGCTTGCTGACAGCTTCTTGTTACAGCTGAAGTCTTCACCAGCTGTAAATTTCATCTGCTTGAGCTCCTCTGATCCTGGTACTTTATACTGCAGAACCATACCTATGGCACGAGTGTTACCTCCTGAAAAAAAGAAACAAATTCTTTAACAACAACAGGCTTCACCAAACAAGTAACATGGCTTCTTCTCACTAATAAGCACGTTTGAGGAAAACCATCTCATCACTTAATTCAAAGCACTAGCAACTCCAGGTGTACTAACAGCTGCTGCATCAGAGGAGGTTGTGGCCACAGCAAGCAATGGAAATGTGCAGACTCCTCTCTGGCAGTCACTGAGGCCGAGCTTGTACAAGGTATCAGGCAAAGCCACTAGCTATATACACTGAAAACCTCAAGTTTCAGTATTACCATTATCTCTTCTCTTACTGAGACATTTGTATCTCTTCTAGCTGCATTGCTTTCAATACCACACTTCACTGGCATCATTTCCTGAAGAAGCAGGGCACAGGCTAAGCCCCAGAACAGCACCACCACACATAGAAGGACACTTTTTTGGCAAAGTTCTTTTTAAAAGCATCTGCACAAGGGGCTTCTGGAGGCTTTTACTGCAATATCCAAGAAGTGAAATAAAACAGTCTAAGCACCTTCAGCAAAACCCCACAAGCAGTGTTTGTGTAGGATAAACTAAAATCCAGGTTTATTGCTTGCTACCCTGTGTCTCTCTGGTCACACTAACAGATTAAAGAACTACTTAAACCAGTGGAAATCAAACACCTACAGCCCTGACTGGTTTGCCCAGGCCTAGCATTCCAGGATATTACTGAGTCAGGCAGAACATGCCTTACACAACAAAAAAAGTTGTATTTCTTTTTAAGATATATAGAAGCAAGCCATCAATTAAGTTTTATTTATTCAGTACCAAGCATTACTGGAGAGGACAAGAAGTATATTGCTCATTTCTGGTGTACACAATTCAGCACACCTCTGCTGAAGTAATAGTGTGTACCACTAAAGACAGTATTTCTCATCTCTCTTCCAGCACGGGCAATGGCACATGTGGTCTAAAGAAGACTTTGAGTGTTTTAGTTCTCCTCCAAAAAGTACAAAACATTGATTCTTAGTTTATTAAATAGACTGAGATAAACAGAGACATGTCAATTTGAACATAACTTGTCTTAAGCTGAACAGCTATAGATAAAGCAGAACAACAGCACAGCAGAGGAAGAAAGATGGGAAGGGGGCCATGACAACATGCTGAGTCATGCTCAAACTGCTGATACCTTCAGTAATATGTTGGCTCTCCAGAAGGCTGGTGTAAGTGTGAGTATCTTTTTCTACCACCAGGATGGAAGGCAGGCAGGCAAAAAGATAAGCAGTCAGAAAAGTAGTGATCAATGAACTAGAGGAGCATTAAGTAACTCACCAACACTTCTGGTAGATTTGAATACCAAGGTAAGTTTATTAGAATTCACATGCTGTACTGCCTGAATGTTGCACAGAGTCTGTCTCATTAGAAGATTCCAGCAGTGACAGAGAAAATTATTATAATTCCTGACCTTGTTTGCTCTCATTTCAGTGAAATCATATTCAAGTTCATCCTGAAATACTCTAAAGTCTGGTGAGAGATGAGGCAGTAAGTAGCTGCCCTGATTCAGATGTTAGCAGTTTTATTTGGACACCCCCTTCGTCTTGAATGAAATTGAGTAAGTGTAGTTCAAGAATTTGGTATCTTCCCCATAGTTTCTCTTTTCCTGGCATGGAAATTGTTGGTACCAATGGAAAATAAATCACAGCTGAATTCTGGAATGGAAGCCACCAAAGACCTTCCTGGGAGCTTTTCATCAACAGATGTTTAAGTTTAGCCAAGAGAAAGGATCAGAACAGACAATGACCACCTTTACTCAGATTTACTGAGAGGCTCTCCCATATTACAGCTGTAAGGAAGTTTTTCAATTCCTACATCTTTCCCAAAATCCCAGCAGGCACATGGACAGGGTTCCACACACTGCACTCTATTCTGAAAGCAGATGTATCTACATAGTTACACCCATGTTCCCAATAACACAGAAATGCACTGTCTAGCTCAAACAATAAGTACAATTTCACATATTTTTTTCTCAACAGTTAATTTCTATTAGAATAAAAAAAAAAAAATTACCTCCAGGAGTAAATCCCTCAGTAAGTATCTGAACAGTTGAAATCTGTATAATTTCAATTTCATAGTGGCTGTCTCCATCCAAAACCAAGTATCTATATAACAGAAGAAAAAACTTTAATTTCTTTTTTCCTATAATAGCAAGTTCAAATCAAAGCGAAAAAAAATAAACATACAATCTCAGCAATATGGTCTTTGGAGTAGAAGCAGAGAGAAATCAAGTAGGAAAAAAAAAAAAATCACTTTTCACTGAACTCCCCTTAAAATGAAAAAAACAAAAAAATCCCAAGAACAAACCACCACCACCAAAAACCAAAACCAAACAAAACCAACCAACACCCAAAAAACTCTAATAAAGCAACAAACCAGAAACCCTACAAACCACAAACCTTATAGTTCAGTTTTCCAGGTGACCCTTTTAAAATACTGAAAACATTCTTTCTGAAGAAACACAGGATATAAATTATTCTAGCCAACGACATTATATGGATGACCAAAGTAATGCCTTTGGCTGTAATGTTAAATGATATGCTGCAGTATTAAGAGTCATTCTGAAATATGCTTTTTTCAGTGGCTACAGATTTTCCCCTGCTCCCTCTTCCTGTGATTCCCCTGTTAGCTGGGAAATCCATGGTATTCCATTGGCACTGAGAGGCATTAGCAATGAGTGGAGTTCCACTGCTCCGATGCATTCTGATCCACACTGCCAGTAAATTCAAATTCACTCCAATAATGTTGTATCTGTCCTTGCAGTTTGATTACTCCACTATCCTCACAGCATGTTACTCTTGCATCTTGCCTAGGTTATCAGATAATATAGTTCTAAGTGCAACAGTAACACAGTTTACAAGTGCCATTTCTATCTACCTTTCTCACCTCTGATTGTTGGAAAGTCGACAGACCATGAGCTCAGATTTATCGGATGTTCCCAGAGTCACAAAGAATGTAGCACCTGGAAAGAAATGGTTTAGTATTCCAACGCAGCACTTAGGAAGGAACATTCAAGGATCAAAAAGTGTACGTAAGTTTGACTTAATTACAACTAATGCATTGAATTAGGTGAAGAGACTAATTAAAATGTTAAACTGATTAACATCAGAAAAACACTTGACTATAAAAAACTGATCTTTAATTATCATGTTCTGAATCACAGGACCTTTCATAACAGCCATGTAATTTCTCCCACATGCATTTCTACAACATATCTAAGTTGAATCTTTTAAAACTGAGAACAGATTTGGAGATGGCAGTAACGGGCAATTAAAGACCCAATCTTGTCACCATTATACAAACCAGTGTTTCAGTACTCAAAAAATGTATCCGAAGAATCTAACAGAAGAATGTGACCTTCAGCTCTACACTTAATAAACAGTAAAGATACCTCCTTCTTATTACTGAAGGATAGCTCTCTCTTGATTTGAGGTCAATGAACTTTGGTTTTCATGTTATGCTTCTTCCTGTGCAAAACAGCTCCTTTGACATTGGGAAAGTCATCTTAGCTGGTGAAGTGATTCATAACTTAAAGCAGACTACAGGCCTAACTACTTTATTTCCTCCCTGCCTCACACTCCCTTTGTTACCTAATCCAAATATTGCTGGTCTGGGAAATGAAAAAAAATAACAGTGTACAGCCCTGCCAAAGAGTCTGCAATCCATCTGCATAATATGAACCACACAGCCTACTTCACAACTTCACACAGTCCCACTGACCCCTCGGCATCGATCCCCAGTCTGCTGCTGGAATGAGACAAAGACAACAGCAACAACACACCACAGGACATCATAGCCACCATCTCTCTGACCAAGATCTGCGGCTCTACAGTAAATCATGAACAACTTCAGACTAACCACACTGCAGGACGAGCTTTACGGAAAGCCTTCAGTTTAAAACTCATTATTAAAAAAGTCATTTACACCCTCATCTGCAAAGTGGAGAATGATTTGTGCACTACAGGGAGGTGCATAGTGCTTTTTGAACCTGGAATCTCCTAGGAACATTTGCACTAAATCAGACCTGGTTTGGCTTACTCGTACATACAAGCATCATGCTGAGAGTTGAGAGCACATCAAAAGGCACTGAGCAATCACAGAATATTGTAAAACTGAAGACTCTGCTTTTTTAATGTAAGTGGAACCAAACTGCTGTATTGCATGTATCTCTAATGCTATGCAAAATGGAGAACTCACGACAATCTGCCATAAACCATAGCTGTAGGCCATAATCAAGATCAAAGCTCACAGATGAAGCTTGAAACAAGCATTGTCTCTTGCTAGAAAATATTAAAATACTCCCTATTGCAAAGTATTTTTCATCCTTATTTATGTAACAAGCATGTGGGTAAAAGATGCATTATTTTAAAAAAACACACCTGTTCTCAGAGATGTTACAAATTATTTTGTCCTTAACTAAATCCTTCTTTGCAAGCAAGAAAGCATAAAGTTCTCTCTAAATAAACTGGTTACACAGATTATTAACTGGCAATAAGAAATGTAACAATGAACCAGTATTTAAAGGAGACAACTGCAGCTTTTTTGACAAGAAGCATTACTCCTGCTGTTTACAATATTTGTTTAAGCCAGTCCTTGAATAAACAGATACGAGTTCAAGCCACACATGCACACACATCCAGTCCTTACCATTCATGAGCACTTTAAGCTGCTTGTCGTAGAACTCTGTTTCTTTCTGAGAGATGAGGGCGCACTCAGCACACTGGCGCACAGGGTCCACAAAGCACATGCGAGGCAGAGGCACTTTTTTACTGCAGCACTTGTCACAGAAACACTTCCCACATCTTCGGCAGTGATGCTAAGCATGAGAGAACATTCTATTTATTTACAAAAGGAAACTATTGTGGAATAATTTTATAAAGTTACTGCATTAACTCTCTTCCTTTCCAAGAAACAGAACAGTTTCTCAGGTGTGAAAGACACAAGCTGAGGGACAGGCAAAGGAAATTTAGCTGCTCAAATCATAGAAATCTCTGAACACCAAGGACTGAGTATAGCATCAACAACAGCACTACAAGCCTTTGGTGGCACTCCGTGAGCATGCTTCTAAAGAGCAGACAAGACATTGAAAGGGCTTTTCCAGTAAATCTTTCACCTTACTGTAAATAAAACCCAAGGAAAGAGTACTTTCTAGGTCCCTTCCCATTTCCAGGGAAAGATCTTGGGAAAGTTCGACTAGAGATTCTATTTGTCTACCTCAAAACTTAGTTTTTCCCATGGAAAAAAGATAAAAATCTTAATAGTTTATCAACTAGTATAGTACAGATCTAGTGAACTTGCAAAATCAGAACTGGTACTGCAATGCATTTCATAGCTACTGAATCTGCAACAAGTGGCTTGTGCTCCACATCACTATCAGGGTGTGACAGCCCCAGCAGGTCTTCCTGATGCAAGTTCTTGCATCAGAACAAGTATTCCCAGGTAAGCAAGAACTGATCTGTAGCTCAAATCAAGTTTGAACAGCTTGATATAAGGAACTGATACACTGTAGTTTTGGTAGGTGCTAGGCTTCTCCTTACAAGTATTACACAAAATTCTCCAGAGTACCTATTTCCCCGGGCTACCTTCATTTAATTCCCAAAAGGTAACAAGTAAAACACAGCATCCTAATGAATTAGTGCTTCTCAACCAAAACACTCAAGCCAATGAACCATCACGCTCTTAACCCATTCACATAAAAGGTAAAACAAGAACTAGGAGAAAGCACACTCCATGATTGAAGGTATTGTATTACGCATTGAGCAACAGGAAGATCTTTAAAGAGAATCAACAAAAGGACTGTTAAAAAAGAAAGAAAAAACACCTGAAGTTAGACTCACATGCTAATCTACAGAAATCTTCTCCATTTTAAATCAAGTAATTCCATACTTGTATTCTGCAATAGTGCTTTATATCTCATTGATTTCTCTTACCTTTCTTGTTATAAAGTCAAATTTTGTATCACACTGCATACATCTTGGGCACTAGAAAACAGGACAAATTAAGATTAACCTACAAGATCTTTAAACCTTTAATCCTACTACTATATACAAAGACTGAGCTTTATGCTGTGCTTTATACTCTTTTCTAAAAAGGAACACCTCCAATACATTTCCATCATTCCCCTTTCAACCATGGATAGCTTTAATTTAGTATTGATGTAGTAAAATAACATCATCCCCATATGTAAGAAAAAAAGCTGCCAAACTCATTTCCCCAAGGAAAACTGCAGTCAAAACTACATTTCAGAAGTACTTAATTATGTTTGGCTGTCCCAATAGTCATATATTCCAGAGTCAACTCTTTATATAAATTACTGTCCTCACCATACTACACTGTGATGCTCTTCTGATTTGTTTGTACACTGTTTATGTATTTCAGTGATCTCAATACTTACACATTTTTGAAACATGCTACAGAATAGTGGCTTTGAAAAAAACTAAGACATATATTTTATTCCGGCTACAAAACGTCACGTCCTGAAATACCTCTTGCCTAAAACAAGCTTACACCCACACTTTCGGAAAAACAAAAAAGAAAGAAAAACAACACCATTTAGAAATTGAAGAAGTTCCTCTCCTGCAACTATGTAGAGCTTAAGGGATAACAGCTTTTATTTTCTAAACTACCAGCAGTGATCAGTGATTGTTAGATAATTAAAATTTTCTGTATAGAAAAGTCCTACACCAAAAGACTGGACTTGTCACCAAGATGTTACATGTTTTAATCAACCATATCAAAACCCACTCTGCAAGGCTACAATTATTGCTACATTTACAAAATTATGCCCAACATCCAAATCAGGATAATATGGTTAGAGCCTGTAGTCAGTTTTACAGCGCTAGAAGCCAAAACTCCTCAAGCCAGACTGTTTCACACTACAGCACCTTAAAACCCTGCCCTAAGCTAAGCAGGTGCTATTTGCTAAGCACAGAGTAATCACTGTTTGCCTTTAATTAACACATTTCAATACTTAACCCTATCGATTCCTTCAGTTTTCAACAGCTTTTGTCACCTACTTCAGGGACTTTTTCTTCAGCAGATACTCAGTCATTGTAAGTTGAACTACAGCCAAGAAAATAGTACAGCAGCTAAAGTAAAAATTCTCTACAAAACTTTTCATACTCCTCTGAAAAAAGAGATTGATAATAATTTTCAACAGTTTATATGAACCTTTCTGATATCTAAACAGAAGGTTTACAAATTGAACAGAATAGCTCCTTGCAGTATTTGATACAATCAGCTCTGTGTTTCTAGATACCACACAACAGAACTAGAGGTGTTACTGTATTGTTTCCAGTGACACACTAAATTGAGGCATACAGCCCTCTTTTCTCACAATGGCTGCAGAAAACATTCTAACATTCACTGAACAACCCTTAGCATAAAACAACTTCAACATTCCCCAGTTTCCTCTCCATCAAGTAGTACTCTACAGATAACATCACATCTTAATCTACACTGACCTGGATTTAATGTTTTAATTTGTTGTGTGTGGCTTAATAGCTTGTCTAGGAGCTGAACCTGGCAAAATTTTTGCTATAGCACAAATTTACCACGAGTCAACTAATCTTAATGATAAAGTGAGGGGGTTTGGTCAGAAATTAGAAAGCAGAAGCCACAAAAACTAGGCAGGGTACAGGGCGAGGTGAACTGCTCTTCTAAATACTGCCCTAAACAGACTTCATACACAATGTTATGCTAAACGTACAAGCTGCTTTTCTGGAAGGAACAAAGTTGTCCATCCTCTTCTTTAATACAAAACCTCTGTAGAAAATATTTCTCAATTCCAGACCCATCACAGTAACACTGCCTGATATATAAACCACAAGTCAAATGGTACCAGGCATCTGAGAATGGCATTTTCCTACCAAAACGTCCATACAAAAGTAGGCTGGAGACATCTCTGTTTTAAGTAACCAGAATTAAGTGAACCCATTTGTGTAACATCAACTTCTACTTTGCCTGGGAAGAGATCTCTATTGAACAGCATCTTGAAAGGTGAAATCCTCCTATTCATCCACATCCTGATATAGAGAGCAGAAGAGCACTGAATTAAGCTTTATTACTTGAAGGGTTTTTAAAAATCACATTTACAGAAGAGGAGGCATGATGGTTTTAGAGTTATTTTTTATGTTTTCAAGATGAAGGCTTTTTTTAATAATAGTGTAAATCTGGTGGTTTGGTCAGGTGGAAACAAAAATACATGAGTAACAGATTAAATAAAAATGCAAAGTATATTCACAAGTATATTTATTTCATACATAACACACCACTCTGCTATCAGATTACTTCATATAGCAAGAGGAAAATGAAAGAACATGTAAGCAGATGTTGAACCTTGTTATTAATTTTAAAATACTGAGAGCTCGTTCATTACGAAGAGAGTGGAACTTCTCACACCTTTGCTGAAGTGTAGTAACAAATTTGCTTAGCACTCTGGATTCAGGCAGAGATAAGAATACTGTAGATGGACAGGAAGCTATAGTTACACTTCACATGCTTTATTTGCACATACAATTACAAAATTATTCAAGAAGTGATGCAAGGTAATCCCCAATTGTGCTTGTTAAAAGTCAACTTCTGCAAACGTGGAAGTTCACGAACTTGTCAAATCACACCTCATAACCGCAGGACCAAAACAGTTGATGCCAGAATGTAAACCATCACAATGCAAACACACAGCAGGCTGGGCTTAGGATGCTTTCTGGTATGGCAGCTGCCCAGGGCCAGTTCACAAACTGGGCTGCACAGCATGCCAGCAGTCTGAGTGCAGCAGCCCTGTCGCAATTAGTGCCAACTCTGAAAGCCTGGACAGTCAGAGGACCCAGCTCTCATGGGGATGCAGGAGCCCCAGGGAATTGCTGCACCACAACTGTAAGCTACTCTTGAACATCCCAGCTCTGAGGCATGCGAGTTCCTCAGCCACATAAAGATCTGGTACACTGCTGGATGTCACAAGGTTTGGCCACTTCTGCACTCAAACACAAATTTTACTCAATTTCTAGTCCATGATGATTAAAAAAGAAATTCAGGGTTAGATAAGGCACGTGAAGTGACCAACATTTTAAGCTCCAAGTTTGAAAACGCATTCAAAACCTTTGCCTGTAATACACTTCCTCTATGCATTCAAAAGCTTTGCCTGTAATACACTTCCTCTCAGTATCGAATACCACCCAGTCTGATGCAAAGACAACATTCAGTTACAATCAACATCAGCAGCCTATGGAACAATAGACTATGGGGGAAAGTCGAATTTTGAAGAGAATAAATACCTGCTGTACAACTGTAATATAAAATTAAAACTTTAGAACACACAGCAAATTGATAGTTGAGAATTGTTTGTATGTTTTAGATACACCTAATCAGTACAAATAAATTCCACCACAATCCCCAAAACAATCTCTGGCTGAATTACAATGGTACTGTGTATTGGAATGAGTTAGAAATATCTTGGGTTTTTTTGGCTTTTTTTAATAAAACCAGTCTGCTATAATTAAGGACTGCTGAAATATAAAACTATGTTTCAGAAGGTCTAGGGGAAAAAAAAAATTATTTCCATTTAACTATCACACAAATTATATCTAATGATGGTGATGTCATGAATTGGGTTTCCAGGTGGCC
The DNA here is from genome assembly GCA_013399775.1 of Semnornis frantzii. Taxonomy (NCBI): domain Eukaryota; kingdom Metazoa; phylum Chordata; class Aves; order Piciformes; family Ramphastidae; genus Semnornis; species Semnornis frantzii. The sequence goes on from VWYK01035383.1 coordinate 12,420, forward strand.
CAGGTCCATGCACACAGGGCACAGAAAGTCACCAATGAAGCAAACGCAGACCCAAGCAGCACAAAGGGAGACCACTTGCACAATAACTGCTCAGACTTTGCTACAAGCTCGCACACCCCATCTGCAACACATGCAGTGCACCACACTATCTATGCTGACCGCGGGGTGGGAGTCGCATGAGCCAAGCAACAGTATTTTAAATGACTCTCAGCTCCAGTCACAGAAAAATTTGCCTCATGCACTCCATAGAAGACAGATAATCAGCTGCTACTGATGATTATTATTATAATTTTTTTTAAATCTCCTAAGTATGAAAGCAAGTAACTTCACAAAACCCTCAAGATATTTTAGCAGATTGCTTGTTTAAAGTAATTAAGTTGCTATTTTTCCAATAAAAGGTTGTTATTTTGGACAAAACCAGTAACTGACCATGCACCTTGACAGCGGAGGTTAGTCTGTGCTGCAGAAGCTTTGCAGGCAGACTGATTCTCCTGAGTTACTACTTTTACACAGAACTTTTTGCCTCAAGACGTATACGACGTAGGGTGAAATTTTTCTTCCTCGTTCCTAACCAAGGAGGACACAGTGTTCCCATATGAAACAGACCAACCATATCAGTATCTGGCAAAGAATGGCTTTGTGTAATGACTCCCTGCTTAAATCCATACAGGCTCATCTAAAATAAATCTTCATTCCTGTGACATTTAAATGCACTGGCATGCACCCACATCACAGAGGGCTGCCAATAAATAAACAATCGATTCTAAGTTGTATTGGCATCTATCTGTAGAGACCGTAAACAAATAATGCATATTACATGAAATCTAATACAATTTACTTGGAAAGTACTCGAAAGTAAAGTTGACTGAAATAGCCTAAGCTATTCGCTATTCACTATTCGTTTAACTCTGTCAAGATCCACACTGGGAGGCAAAGGGCTGTTCTAACTCAGCTTTACTGCCTTAGTATTTTGTATTGTCCCTTTTTTTTCCTCTGTAATCAACATGGTCTTCAGAATTACCTTTATAAGCATTTAAAGGGACTGCTTCGCTATTAACGCTGCATAGCTCGCTACACTTTTAACTCATTAAGTTCCTCTCTGATTTTGGTGACAGGGCCACATGTCCCTGCAGAACACGTGAAAGTACCACCCTTTTCAGTCCGTTGACCTAAGCGAAACGAAAAACTATCGTTTACAACTGAAAAATCGCAACCCGGCGATTTCCTTCTCCGTCTTGAGGGGAGGGGAGCCGAGCCGAGCCAAGCCCGCCTGGCGGACGCTCCGCAACACCGGGCGGGCTGGACAAGCGCGCGAGCCCCCAAAGCGCCAACTAACTCCGACCCTGCCGCAGCTGGTACCACCTCAGCCTTTTTAAAAGAGTCCCCAGCCGCTCCTCCCACCGCCATGCCTCTACCGACAGGGGCGGCGGAGGGAGAGAGGCGCTGTAAAGCCCAGCCCCACAAGAAAAAGGAACAGATCAGAGACTCCCGGTTCCTGGCCCCTCGGGTCGGTCGCGGTCAGGCGAGGCATGTCCAGGCCAGCTGGAGGGCCGGCGGCCTCCGAGGAAGCGCGGACCAAGCGGGCACCGGGAAGCCGCCGGTGAGCGCCAGCTGGGGCAGAAAAGCTCCCGAGGGAAGGAGAACGCGGCGTCCCGCCCCTACCGATACCTCCTTGTCAGGCACCCAGGGCGGCTCGTCCAAGCCGAAGGGGCTGCGGGCAGAGCGGTGCTCGGGCACCATGCGCAGCCCGCTGGGCGAGCGCACCAACTTCTTGGCGTCATGGCCCTCGCAGCCCGACATCTTCCCCCTCAAACGCGGCCACCGCTACTCGCACCCGCAAAAATGGCAGTGCTGCCACCCAATAACCGCCTAGACCCTTTGGGATGGGCACGGCGCAAGGCCAATAGGAAGCAGCGAGCCGCCAAACTCCGCTCACCCGCTATACACGACCAATAAAATACCGGCTCCGGACATCCTAGCCAATCCTGTCTCCTGAGGGTTGAGGCTGGCAGGCTGTTCTTTCCCCACCCCTGTGGGCGCCCGAAGGCGCACGCGTGGCGGAAATTGCCGGGCCGGCAACCCGGAAAGGAAGGACTGGCGCGGCCTAGTCGCGGACCCCAGTTCCGCGTTTGCGGAAGTCTGATCAGCGAGCCAATCAACGAGCAGCGCCGCGTAATGTGTGGGCTAGGCTGGCCGCGACCTCGGGGAGCGGCTCTGCAAAGGCTCCACAGTTGGTGGGGCAGTGTCTGCTGTCCCGCTGAGTGGCTTGTGCTACTGCCGGCACTGCCGAACGCTGACCTCCTCCGCCACTTCCCGTCCAGCCTCGTGGAACTGATCGCTACCGGAGAGACAGGCGTCCTCGTTGAGGACTTTTGATTGGCTTGCGACTAGCGATGGCGTAGGTAAGCCGCTCGCCGATTGGCTACGGCCTTTAGCGGTGGCTCTGGCGGGGGGTTCGTAACGGGAGTAAGGGGTTGAGGCGCAACCCCCCGGCCTGGGGAGTGCCCCTCTGCCGGCGTCTCTCCGCTGCCAGCCGCCCTCTGGGCCACGTCGAAAGTCGCCGTGAGGGTGTCGGCTGCGGTGAGGACGGTTTTATTTCGGCTGGGGGCTACGAGGCTGATGTTGCAGTAGGGCCCGTCCAGCTGCTCTGCTCCCCCCTCAGCCGTCCTGCACCCCCCTCCCCGTTCTGTGCGCCAGGGTGCGCAGTGGCTGACCTGGACAGCTTCTGTCGATGTCTTGTCTGTGGACCCTCCGGGCTTTCCAGTAATTACATCCTGGTGATTTCTTTGCCTTCCCCAGTGCCTGAGACAGTGGCTGCGATGGGACGGCTTCGTGACAATGGAGTTCGCAAAATGGTTTGGAGTCCGTAGGGTCAAAGGCCATAATAAGTTTAATCTCAGTAAGTTTTGGCATCTATCGCTTGTCAGAACGTTGCTGTAAATAGATGTTGCTTCAAAATAACTGCAGCTTCTGCATCTGCAGTTACCAGGATCTGTGGCAAACTATTCTCCCTCACCTTAAAGAAGAAATTGTCCTTTAAATCATATATTGTTATATAACCCTTATGTGTCTACTACCAATCCTTTGTAAAGATGATCTGAAAAAGTAGTAGCAAATCCCTTGGTACTCTCCTAGTCAGCTGTAGTGCTAAACTTGCGGTTTAGATCAAAGCATTGGAAAGAGTATGTAATGTTATTATAAGAAATAAACTGAATTTAATGTGTGAATACTAAATCTGCTTTTAGTTGATCAGAAGATACGTGACTGTCCAATGCATGAGTAGTCCTGGATTGTTCCAAATTGCACGTGCTTGAGATTTTTACTATTTGCAAGTGACTAACTCACATAAAGAGTGGCAGGATGTAAAAGACTGTCCAACGTATTTGTGACCCTCAGAGTAAAAGTGCTATGCAGAATTACAAGCAATTCAAAGCACTAGTAATTCTTAACTGCAGAACTCTTTAGCCTATTAAATGTATGTGTAAACAGCTGTCTGAGAAAGCTTCTGCCAACATGCTGAATCAGTGTTATTTTTCTAAGACAACCGATAAATAAATTGTTAAAGGAAAAAAAAGGGCTTATCTTGCAAACTTTTCACCTTGATTTATGCTTATTGTTTTGTTGCATGCGTATCTGATAAAAACCACTTTAATAACAGATAATTCACCCCAGTGCTGTATCAGGAAATGGACTGGGACCAGTTTGACTTGAACCCTAAAGTAATCGCTGCCCTTAAGAAAGGTAACTTAATATGCCAGTGTCTCCCTAGTAGATCTGTCACTGTCATGTCTTCCTTTACACAGTTACGTGTTTGTGGGTGAAGGGATATATATGTATGCTAACATTTTATACCTGCAATTAAGTATTTCATAAGCAAGTTTTTTCATCAGAAAAAATGTTTTTTCCCCATCTCCAATCATAATTCTCCAAACAACTTTGTAGCATGTGTTGATACATTGAAAGTAAGTGTTGCCTGTCTAGCTTGCAAGAAAGCAGTGTAGATAAAAATTAATTAAATGACTAGCAGAAAGTGGAGAGACCTTTGTGTGCAAGATGAAAGTGTTTATAAAAATTCTTCTAATTTCAGCTGACATAAAATCAGTAAAAGAGATTTTAAATCTCTCTGGAGCAGACTTGCAAAGACTGATGAAACTGTCCAGTGCAGATATACAGTGCTTACTGAAAACAGTCTCTTACACGCTGAGGAGAAATAGTATGCTCACAGGTAATATAGTCAATTTGAAAAAAACAGCTGTATTTAAATCTTAAAATACTGTCACTGAGAGAAAAGAAGTTTCAGCTCCTCATTGACACAGTAATGTGATTCTGAAAATAAGAAGGTGAGTAGTTTTGCTATGCTGTAATAAATTATTTAACTTTCCTAAGGAATGCATCTCTGAGACCTCGAAGGTAGATGGAGGTGGATGGGTGTCATTCTTCAGGATCAAGCCTGCCTGGAACAGGACAAAACGATTCTCCAAACTGGAAAATTTGATGGGGGGGGGGAAAAAAGCTTCCCTCTCCCTTTTGGACTAACACTAAATTTAGAACTTGTTTGATACATTATAAGCCGATTTGATACAAACACCTCATTCCAAACTAAGTAGGACCTAATACTCCTCCAGTAAAAATGATTTATGGCAGCTCTGTACTTATTTCCTGGTGATTTGCATGTATCTTCAGGCCTTGGCCAGATGCTTGGTAGGCATTTTCATAATCTGCTGTAGCTTTCCATCTCCATAATTGCTGTGCTTGAACTTTACTGGAAATACTTTCCCAGACTGTAGCTTTCCTTAGAGGCAGAGAAAGATAGCACAGTTTGAGAAAAAGACTTCTTGTAAACTATGAGTTTCTAAACAGGCACTTAGTAGTTCCTGTGGGAAGCTGGACGTGGGGAATACCAAGCTGAATTAGAAAAAATTCTTGTCAATAAAGAAAGCACCATCTAAACCTGCTGTAGAGCCTCTATTTTGTATCCTTGTATGTCAGAAAGGTACCGTATAAACCTCCTTTTTTTT